>LOJH01007768.1:5375-15829 GCA_001685095.1 Ellobius talpinus
AAAAAAAAAAAAAACTCGGGAAGGAAAAGACCTTGTTCCTCAAGCCCCTCTCTGCACCAATTAATAGCAGCTCTGGTATACTACTTTTCATTGGAAGGAGAATTTCATGGCTTTTTCTTTCCAGAAGACATAGAACCTCAGTTGTTAGATAGCCAAGGATAACCATAAATTAAGCCAGTTAGAGTCACACTGGGTGGTCTTGAGGGTCCCACAACAGGTGGAATTCTGAGAATACACATCTTTATCCCTGTCCCTGCCCAGAGCATAAATCTCACCTTTTCTATTAAATGGGGTGGGCAGCTGTCTGAAAGTCATACTCCCTTATTACATATTCCTAGACAAGCCACAGGCCTGGGAAGGCTGCACGCACTGTGGAGAGGGCTGGGGAGGTTCTTCATCGAAAACAAGCACTGCTTGCTCTTCCTTCCCCTGTGAGTGTTTGTGTTGGTTCCCAGTCTAGCTACCTCCATGGGTCGTGGGTCGTTCTGGGCGAGTAGCTGTTGCTGGGAAGTGCTGAGTCAAGGCGGCTTGCCTTCAGCTCTGTGTTCTTGCTGATGCAGGGGAGCCACCCATTGAAGCCATGAGATGGAGTCTGAGAGCTCGTGCTTGACAGAGCTACCAAGGGCTGCAGCTGTGGCTGCCAAAGTAGTTGCAGCCTTCATTTGCCTACTGGAGACATGACTGGTGCAAGGGCCCGCAGGCATGTGGCATCCTGTCTTTCTAAACACCAAACAACTTGTTGGCTCTCCAGGGCTGTGCCCTTGGTCAGGTTAACTCCTCTTCATGTACTAGAGAATCGTGTCTCTCAGGTGCTACTGCAGCATCTGGTGAATAGTTGATGCCTTCCCTTCCTCCCCGTCTTCTTTGTGGTTATGCGCGCGCACACACACACACACACACACACACATACACACACACACAGAGTGATATTGTCAAGCAGGTAGAGACATACCATACTTCTGTTATTCAGTACTTTCCAATGGGAGAAAAATCAGTATTTCATGTTTCCATTCTTAGTAGCTCTGGCCTCAGATGGTATTTTTCTTGGGATACTGGTTTTCAGCTTCTTAGCTGGACAGTGTCAGCTCCCAGAACCTGGAAAATGGAAGAGTCAAGTGTGTGTGGGGAAGTACCCTCTGGGGTCACATGCACATGCAGAGTGGGGAACAGACCCAGCCCCCTCTCTCAGGGCTTCACATCTAGCACCACTGGTGACTGGGAGGGTTGTGCGTCTTCCACTAGTCCCCCTTCCTGGAGCCTCCACGACGTTGACAGACTGATGGATGGCCCCACACTTGTGTCCCCTCAAACTGATCAACAGAACCAGCTTTAGAAGGGCCTGACTTATGGGGATCTGAGATTCCAGGTGTCCTGAGCAGTACCTTGTTCGGTTACCAGTTTACCACACCTGAGGGCCAGGCACCACCCTGGTAAATAAAATCGTCATCCTGGCTCCACTGTTAAAGAATGGCCCTAATTGTTTAAAGCACTCTGACCTTTGAAAGCTCTTTGCCCACATTTCTTCCCGCTGTGGGTCATACTTAGATTAGGGTGCTTTGGATGGATACCAAGCACCGGTTAGCTCCCTCTGATAGATTTAGGGTTCTTCGGATGAACACTAAGCACAGGTTAGCTCCCTCTGACCACTCATGGGATGGCCTGGTCTCGAGTGTTCTCCATTGAGATCTGTTGCTACTAGCCCACGGTGGAGTACAGGACACTGGTGTAGCTGTCTTTTCAGGCCTTTGCTTTGAGCGAGTCCACCCAAGGAAAGGGGAGACATGACAGTCATGCTTCAGCTCAGTCTTGTGGTGGTTCTGGTGCTGACTTACTGTGGAGTTTGCTCTTCTCTTTCTTTTGCGGGGAGGGTTGCTTTTTCTTCAAGACAGGGTTTCTCTGTAGCACTGGTGGTTCTGGAACTCTCTCTGTAAACCGGACTGGTCTCGAGCTCAGAGATTAGCTTGCCTCTGCCTCCTGAGTGCTGGTATTAAAGCTGTGTGCCACCACTGCCCAGTAGAGTTTTGTTCTTAACATAGGGAAGGTGAGATGGAAGTCTTTACCACTTATCCAAGGAACACAGAAAGTGCCTTGGGGATGGGGCCTATAATTCCAGCATTTGGGAGGCTGAGGGAAGGGATCGATCAGGATTCCAGTCCAAGGGCTGGCCAGGTGGTTCAGCAAGGAGAACACTTTGCTTGCAAGCACTCACCTGTAACTTGAGTTCCAAGGGACCCAGCGCCTGCTTCTGGCCTCCAACGGCTCCTGCTTGCATGTAGTGTGCATAAGCTCATGGAGGTACATACCCATAATAAATCAATCTGAAGAACAATTCCAGTCCATACTGGGCTACATAGTAGACCCTGTCTTAAGCAAAACAAAGGACAAGGAAAGTAAGCATCTTGTGCATTTGAAATGTGGTAGGAGGGACAGCTCACTGGTGCTCAGCCGGGTTCTGAGCTCCACCTCCTAGCAGCTGCTGTGGGAAGATAGCAGCCCTAAGGGCGGCCAGCATGGGTTAGGTGCTAGGGAACAGCAGTTGCTGAGCTTGTTTTTATTGTATTTGTTTTGTGTGCGCCACCGCACGCGCGCACGTGTCTGAGTCAGAGGACATCTTGTGGGACCGTGGGGAGTCCAGGGATTGAACTCGGGTCCTCGGGCTTGGCAGCAGCAGCAGCATCATCCACTGCATCATCTTGCAGTGGAGAGGTTTGAGAATCTGTTGTAAGGACATGTGGAAGTTTGGCAGCCTGGCTGGAAGAAAGTTGGCATCAGCTGAACTTCCTGTCACAGAGGAGCAGGTCTCTCCCACCTCTCCTCTCTGAGGCTGCTGGGATTCAGTGGAAACTTCGCAGATGGGCTCATCTTGATCCTTGGTCTGCTGAGGTGCTGTGTGGCCAGGGCAGTGACCATCACACCTCTGTGAGTGGGGCTGGGTTTGCTGATCGGGTGGTACTGGTGTCTTCGTCACTGACTGTCTTCACTTTCTTCCAGGGGCTCCACGGGCCTTACCCCTTCGGCCAGTCTTAAATGGGTCTCAGCAAGAAGAAAAGTTAACAAAAGACAGAAGGCCTGACTTTGGGGGGAGAGGGTGAGGGGTTCCTCTGGATTGCAGAGCAAGCACATCGCACGGACCCCTGGCTCAGACCCCTACCCACCCCCAGTCACGGAAGAAGAGGAAGAAAGACTAGTTTTGAGTGAGCTCAGTATGCATGTGTGAGTGCTGAACTGCAGGAATGGTGTTGGCAACCAAGAAGAAATCCTCGCAGCCACCTTGGGTTTGGGTGATGACGTCAGTCTAATGAGTTGTTAGGTCATTCGGGAAGGGGAAGAAATTTAAAATGGGGGAAAATAAGCCATCTTTTTAAACAAAAATTATTTTGCCTACAGAGAGGTTGTAGTTCTGAGCACATGTTAGTCTTCCCCGCTTCCCGGTGTTTCTTTTAAGTAGGGGACAGTGTGCTCTACAGAGCAGTGCTTGCTCTGGAAACCTTCACAGTGTGGTGAGGCTGCCGTGGCATGTCTGGGGACTCTGCCAGTCAGGGTTGCTGGGCTTGTGCTGTGCCTGCTCCCACCTGGCCGCACAGTCTGACCTCGATTGTTCTTAGTGGCATCTGCTGATGAGATATCACCTTCCCTCTCTTTTCAGTCTCCTGTTGATTTACACCTTGGACATTTGTATCTGTCGGCCTTGGGGCTTCTTAGCAGCAGCACTCTCTGAATCCAGACTTCCTGTGTGGCCAGCAGAAGCCTGGAGGACAGTCTGCAGGTGTCCTTTTGCACACTTGCGACAGCTGGGACTGCTTCCTCCCGTGTTTCTCTTGGCAGAGGGAGTGTGGCCCTTCATGCCATGGCCCATCTTCCCTCGGCTCTCTCTGGGTATGTGCTTGTGTTTCATGCACACAGGGTTATATCATCAGCGAGTGTGAACTGTGCCCTGCTTCTCTTATCACACAGCTCCTCTCCCTGTGTCTCCCCACATGGCCTTGTGACATTCTCGTGACCTGTTAGTGGAGTCTGAGCTACTACAGAATGATGATACTGCCCCAGCTGGGAGCCCCACTGCTGACCACTGCCTGAGAGGCCACAGTCAGGTGGAAATAAAAAGACCTCCTCTGGCAGAGGTTGCTTAGTTTGGGGTGGCAAGTTGCAGCCCAGCCAGAGTACAGGCATTTGCTCCCTGGGCAGGTGCGGTGCCCACTACTGTCCCATGAACTCCAAGCAGGTTGAAATATGGATGTCTCCATGGGAATCTTAAACCAGGCTAGAACAGCTGACTGCCAAAGATACAAGGATATGCAAAGTCCCTCTTCTTAACCCCTCCTTCCCTAAGTTAGTAACGAGAGCCGGGGATGTGGATTTAGTGTGGCTGCAGGGTCTTCTGCCTGCCTCCAGCCCCCATGTGCTCCAGGGTTGTGAGCAGAGCAGGGAGACCAGGGTGTGAGTGGCTGTAAGAGGTTCTTTAGGCTGGGTGTAAGTGTAGGTCTGTCTCTGGATGTTTGAGTTCCAAGTGTGTGGTGTTTGTTGCTCCTCATTCTCTTCTGAGACTATTGATTTTAAACAGTTGATTGTGAAAGAAAAAAGCTTGTACGAAAATCCCCCTTCCCCTTTCCATGTCCCAAAAAAGCAGCCAACAGTAAGCTTTGTTTCATTGAGGAAGTCCCTGGGCAGGTGGAGAAGGGCAATGCAGCTGGGTCTCCAGTAAATTGGGGCTTCTCGGGGACCTTATTTCCTCTGCACACTTGGACCCTTGAGCCAAAGGCAGCCCCTAACAGGTGCCCAAACCACAAATCTTAGGGGGCTTTTGTGTGAGGGCCTTCTTAGGCCCAGTCTCCTAAGGACACTGCCACCCTAAAGCACACACATGCCCAGCCATTCCTCCTGCTTCCTGGCCTTGGAGCAGCGCATCTCCAGCTGCCCTCTTGGAATCATGAGAGGCTTCAACCCTGCCTCACTGGCTTCCCCATCTATCCCCCACTAGGTACCTTCCTTTCTCAGTTTTCCAGCAAGAACATTGTGGGCCACTGTCACTGAGTGTCCTTCCCATCTTATGCTCCTTCCCGCTTGTAGCAACCTCACCTGGAAAATGTAATGGCTCAGGTACCCTGGCTTCCTTCCCACAACCAAGTCTTGTCTGTGTATCCATGAGAGGTAGCTCATTCAGAAGGCCAAAGCAGGTGCCATCCTTGACCCATGGCTTCCCGGGTTTCACTCTTTCTGCAGCCCCTTAGAGTCTTCACGTGCATTAGGCCACTTTTTGGCAGGATCCCTGGTCTGGCACCCACGAGGTGAGGCAGACACCAGGTTTCAGGTGGTAAAGGGCCTGAGCCCAGTGGGGAAATGAGGGGTGGAGCGCAGGCTTGAGAAGAATCTCTGTGTGGAGTGAGGTGCGTATGTGTAAGTGTGTGTGCACGTGTGCATGCCTGTTTTTTTGCCATGGGGACAATTGAATTTGGGGCATTTTTCTACTAAAACAGCTTCCTCTCCTCCTGTACAGACCGGCTGTAACCGTAACCCAGACACTTTTCACCAACACAGCTGGTGGCCAAGGTGGGAAGTAGGCATGAGTATAAAGACCCCCAAATTTAGCCTGAGTTCCCAGCAGGAAAGTATGAGAGGGTTGCCAGGACTCACAAATGCAGACTAATGTTCTGTCCCCACCCTTTCCCTGTTATCCCTTGTTTCTTTGGGTGAATGTGGGAGCAGCCTGCTGCCCCTCCCACCTGGACAGTGGTGGGTGTCTGGTGGGGCCTTGTGGTGCCTAGGAGATGGAGATGAGGTTTTCCTTACCATGTAAATGAATATTTGTATGATTAAATTAACACAAAAATTAACCTTTCTCGTGTGTGCATGTGAGTTTTATTGCGCCCTCAGCTGCTGTTGTCCTGTGCCCCCACAGTAGCTCTAGTGCACACTTGCAGAGGGAACCGAACCCTGAGATCTGTATTAGTTACTGCAGGATAGCCATGACAGTGCCCAACAAGGGAAGAAAGACTTATGTGATGGCTTCGGAGGGCTTGAGGCCTGATCAAGGATGCTCAGTCTCTAGTGGGTGGTAGGATGGTAGGTGGAGACCACTCAAGTGCTGGCCGACCAAGAAACAGACCGCCAGACCTGTTCCTTTCAAAGGCGCGTGCCTAATGAGATGTTTCAGCTAGCTTGGCCCCAGTTCCTAACGGTTCCACAACCTCCCAAAAATAATGCCGCAGCCCAGGGACAATCACTACTAGGTAAGAGTGATTAACAAGAAGTCAGCCTTGGGTTACACTTGTATCTTCTGCTACCCAGTTATCAAAACGGTAGATTCCAAATGCTCTGTGTGCCATTAGAGTACCACTTGGGTTGGTCAGCCAGCAGGCACAGCCGAGCACAGCCGAAGGGCAGTGCTAGAGACAGCACCTTGTCCTTCCGTCCGCTTGGGGAAAAAGAAAAGCCAGGGACAAGAGCGCTTCCCGATTCCACCTGGGCTCCTGGCTTCCTGGATTTGGAAGATGCATGCATCTCACTTGGTTCCCATGGTGGTTGGATATCTTTCCTGGGTGTTCCTACTGCACAGGCTTCCAGGCTGGTCTGGAAACCTGAGAGCTAGGAACACCCCGCAGGCAGTTGGCAAATGAGCAAGGAGCCAGCTTCATGACCTTGGGACTCAAAGACTTTCAAGAGCACCAAGGCAATCAGAAAGGTTTCAGTGGCCAGTATAAACCAGTTGGGTTTAATGCTGCCAAATCTTAACTTCAGAGTTCAGAACTGGAATCTGGCTGGGAATAATCCTAGTACGTGGGGAGCGGAGGCAGGAGGATCAAAAGTTCTAGATCATTCTTAACCTCGTGAGACCCTCTCTCAAGAAAGTTCTTACCATTGCTACCTGGGTTGGTTGTAGAGAGCACACTCAGGGAAAAGGACTTCCTGTGTCTCACAGCTCTGGATGGGGCAGGTTGGGCCCCCAGGTCCCTGGACTGAGACCTCCCAGGTGTCTATGGCATTTTCACTAACTGAAGAGAACCTGGGGACACAGACCGTGAAGTGGGCCTTACCCCTGCCTATCAGAGTTGTGTGTCATGAGCCTGGCTGTGTCCCCTGGCAGCCCAGGGAACCTCTAAATACAGACTTGGGGGAGATAGGGCCTCACAAAGAGCTGGTCCCCTGTGCCATGAGCTGATGCAAGACTTCCCAGGAAGCACCTCATATAATGTCCCGGGACCCCCACAGTTGTCCTCACCTGTGACAGGTGAGGACGCTGCTTCCTCCCAGGTGCCTACATCTGTTTGCTCTCTGCAGGGGAGGGACCCCACCCTTTCACCTGGGTCATCATCCCCAACACCCCTGCTCCTGAACAGTTATTTGCTTGGCGGAATCTGTTTATCTTTGGGGCTGTAACCTGTCAAGAAGTCACTGGGCCCTGGGAGAGAGGAGTAAGTTTGGTGGTAGCTCCTGGCCTGAGACAATTCCCACGCAGGCTAGGTGACAGGGAGGGGCTCTTAGCTGAGTCTGGGAGATGGGGGGCAGCTACAATGGTCAGGGACCCAGCCCTCCCAACAAAATAAGCAATTGTGCCACCTCCCTGCCTAGTTCCTGTTGTTCTTGGGCTCCCGCTCTGTTCCTGAGAAGGCCCATCCCTCACCTGGCCTCTGTGACCCAACCATTTCCCAGAGATCACCTGGAATCCAGCCTTGACAGCAAGCACTAAAGGCTCTCATGACAGCCCTAGGTCCCTAAGTGGCAAGGGGGCAGACAAGACTGTTCAAGAAACAGGAATTGAACTCAAGTCCCCTGGAAGAGCAGTAAGTGCTCTTAACCATTTTACCATCTCTCCAGCCCATGTTACAGTTCTTAGCAGTAGCAAGATTACAGTTAGGAAGTAGCAACAAAGGTGAGCAGTGCTGGTGTGCACGCCGTTAGTCCCAGCATTCAGGAGGCAGAGGCCAGGGAATCTCTCAATTTGAGGCCAGCTTGGTCTACAGAGTGAATTCCAGGACAGCCAGGGCTACACAGAGAAACCCTGTCTTGAAAAACCTAAAAACAAACAATCAAACCAATAACAACAAAAATAGTACTGTAAATATCTGATATGTGACCCCTGAAATGGTTGTATCCCACAGGTTGAGAAACAACGGCCATAGATGGCTATGAACGTGCATATTTATATCCATCTATGAAGGGGAAGTCAGAGAGCTCTGAACCGTGGGACCAGCTGAGGTCATAACAGGATGAGATGGGTCCTCATTTTATCACATGCCTCTTGAAGCCCTTTCCCTGATACTAGTGGCAGCTGGCCTTGACCCTGTCCTGGTGTCCCAGCCACTGGCTGTATTCTCAGCAGGTTGAATGGGGATGTTGCTGTCCAGTCCAGGGATGCACCCCTCTTAGGAACTGCCAATGATGGCTGGAAACGGTGTGAGAGGGGCCCGTGGGGCCATGCTTACCTGCCCCAATGATCAAAGCACCCAAGATCCCTGAGCCGTTAGACAGTTACAGTCCCCAGGAGAGGACAGGAGCTGAACAGTGAGATCCTTACCAACAGGTGGAGGGGTGGGAAGCAGAGTGAGCTGTCCAGTGTTAGGCCACCCTCCTGGTACAGGGCATGCCATGCCAGGCATGTGGCTCAGCCTCTGCTCCGACCAGGCCTCCCTTGCAAGCATGACCCCACGCTCCCACTCCTCCGGGGCCTCTGCTCTCAGCTCACAGGCAGCAGGACTCTGAGCACCGCTGAGTGACGGGTTGGGGGTCAGGTATTGACACCAAAGCCTTGTGTGTAATCTGTAAAACAGAGAATGACAAGACTGGACACCTCTGCGTGGGAACTGGTTGGACCACTGCTTCACCGCTTCCGGGGGTGGGATACAGGGGCTGACACGTCTATATCAGGTGTCCACAGGAGCAGTACCAGATCCCGAGCTCTGCCTGGATGCCACGGCCAGAAGGGCACCATGCAGCAGCCAGCCCCACCCACACTTGCCTGCTTTCTCCCACCACTGAAGGCTGAGCTCTGTCTACCAGGGCCCTGTGCCCAGGATGAAGGCTTGGGGCTGCAGCAGTTCTGAGGAGATGGTGGCTTTGGAGCCACAACTAATTTAGCAGGAATTCTGTGGTCAGCTCCTGTCTAGTCCCTCCTCTCTCCATGGGTCCTCGAGGGCTAGAAATACCGTTGTGGGGGTGGGGTCAGCACCTGTGGGAACTTAGGTAGACTAAAGTTTGGACCAGGAAAGAGTTCCTGCGGAACTTACCTGCCTCCAGCACCATGACAGGGGTCAATGAACATTCCTAAACATTCAGGGTTCCCCAAAGTCACAGTCGGTGCCAGCTTCTGCCACCCAGACTCCCTTCCTGACAACAGAGCCAGAATGCCAAGGCCCCCAGGGAAGAAGAACCAGCAGTTGCTTGGGAAGGAAGCTGTCTCTAGCTGACTCAGATCTTGTAGCCAAGCTACAGGGTTGCTGTGGAGGAGGGGGAACCTCAGTGATCACAGTGACAGTTGGGCCCTGAGGGGAGGCAGCCTGGCTTCTCAGGTTCTCGGGACTAGTTTGCATGGAGCAGGCAGGATTTGCATGTTTGAGAAGTTGCAGCTGTTGGATGAGACCCCCGGGTAGGGGGCAGGGGAGCAGTGGCTACCTGCTTCCATCCAGCACCTGTGTCCTTCAGTGAAGAACACCAGGTCTCCAGGGTTAGGGGTTGTCCTGGAGAACATGTAGAGACCTTCACACACACCACTTGAGTGTGGACTCAGCACACATATGGTGGTTCTGTGCCCTGACCCCATAAGAATGGATAGCACAAGCAATGCCCATGTCACCCTTACACACATGTGCACACTCACACACCAGACATCTCATGTGTAGCGCCCTTGCCACAGATGGGTACGCGAGCTGGGAACTTAAAAACACATGCACACAGACAGAGACATGGGGACATGGGTCATCCTTGATACAAGAATGCCCATTTTATTGTGCTCAGAGGCAGCTTATATAGGGATCTGGCCACGCCCCAGCTCTTGGGCTCTTTCAGCTGCAGGCCCACCAGAAATCACTCCCCTGCCATCAGGGTCCCATGCCCAGATGCTCCTGGCACCACCACCACCTACGGCATCCCCCTCAGCCCCACAAGCTCCAGTAAACAATCATTTAAGGAATTTGGGCATAGTTCTCTTTCTAGACCACTTTCTGCTGACTGTTGGGTGAAGTTTCTCTGGGGGTTTTCACAGCAACATTTCAGGGAGTCTTGATCCATCAAACCACATTAGCCTTGAATGATTCCACAGGCTCTCATCTTCTGTGGAAACAAAAGCAGAACCTCTTTTCCAAAGCAACATATTTTAAAGTCAAGATACCTTTTTTAGCAGTTCCCAAAATCAAATGTCTTTCTCCAGTCAAAGAAAAAAAGAAAGAAAGAAAAAGAAAACACAATACGCCGGGCAGTGGTGGCGCATGCCTTTAATCCCAGCACTTGGGAGGCAGAGGCAG
>LOJH01007769.1:0-30517 GCA_001685095.1 Ellobius talpinus
GTGTCTCCCTCCATCACTTCCCACCATGTTCCATTGAGACGGGGTCTCTCACTGAGCCGGAAACACCCTGTTTTAGCTGAGCTGGCTAGGATCTGCCTGTTGCCACTCTCCAACATTGGAGTGCAGCCATGCCCAGCATTTTTTTTTTAAACGGGTCCTAGGGATTCAAACTCAGGCTATGCTTGCAAAGCAAGCACTTTTGCTCATTGAGCCATCTCTGCAGCCTTCTACTTTCTTTTATTTAAATTAGGGAGAGGTTCCATACATAATTTCTGTGTTTGCATTATTTTCACCCCTTCCTTCCTCCAATTCCTCCCATGTTCTCCCTTTCCTTTTCAAATTCATGACCTCTTTTTCTATAATTATTATTGTTACACACACACACACGCACACTCATAGCCTATTGAGTCACTTAAGGTTGTTCTTCTGTATATGTTCAGGGCTGACCACTTGGGATTGGATAACCCATCAGAGGGCTGGGGGTGGGGGACGACACCTCCTTCTCTGAACCATTGATTGCCCATAGCTCTTCTTCTAGGGGTGGGACCTTGTGAAACGTCCCTCACCCATGTTGGCATGTCAGCCGGTACTTCATTATGGAGGTCCTAAATAGGTGACTGTATTATTGAGATTTCCTGGGTGCAGCTTCGCTGTCATCTCTAGAAGATACTGTCTAGCAGATATTCCGGTCCTCGGGCTCTTACAGGCTTCCTACCCGCCCTTCCGCCATGTTCCCTGAGTCTCGGGTTTAGGGGTCACATTGAGACGTATCAGTTGAGTCTGAGCACCCAGTGGTTGCTTCGTCTCTGCATTTTGAGCAGTTGTGGCTCTCTGTAACCGTCTCCATCTGCTGCAAAGGGAAGCTTCTTTGATGAGGGGTGAGAGCTACACTTCCCGGTGGGCAAAAGGATGAGCATTTAGAATAAAGTTAGAAAGCATATAGGTTTAAGAAAATGGCAGTTGTAGGTTCTCTTCTAGGTCTATGAGCTACTCAGAAATAGGTAGTTGGATAGGTTTGCAGTCCTGGTTTCTTCAGGTGCTATCTCTACAAATGACCCGAGACTCACCACTCTTCTCTATATATAGCTCTATATAGCTCCTCTCTTCACCCTGCACCAGCTGCCTCCCGCTTTCACACTGGCATGAATTTTGGTCTGCGTCCATAGGGTTTCCACCAAACACCTAAACTAGCTTTTTCCACTCACCTCTGATCTTGGGCTAACAGCCCTTCCCAAGAGTCTCTGGAGGCAATTAGACTCCAAGGTTTCGCCTCTGAGGAACTTCATTTAGGGACAATTTAAGATAACCACAGGTGCGTGCTTCCCTCCCCCACCAGTGAATACACCCGATACAAACAGGTTTATCTGGGAGAATAAGCAAATTAAATGAGTCAGGAAGTCAAGTGGGCAGGAAGCGGAAACAAGCCCTGTGGGATCTTAACCCCCAGCAGAAAACCTCAGAGGCTAGTGTGCTCAGGACCTGACAGACACGACAGAGCAGGCCCCGAGTGGATGAGAGATTGCTGTGACCATTCCTCACCCAGGAATAGCTGGAATGGGAGATGCACCTGGGCCTGCTTCCCAGTGATCACCCCCATAGCACCCCAAAGAAAACATCTCATTCCCTTTGTCCCTCCAACCCCCAAGAAGCCCTGCACATCCTCGTATCCCAGCATAACTGATCCTAATACACCAACCTCAAAGTTAACGAGGGCCTTCTCTTGTGAGACCCGTGGAGGAAGCTGCAGATATAAGCGGAAGCTAATCACTGCGGCCTTCTCCAAACTCAGAAAAAAACTCATCCAAGAATCGCAAACCTGAGTTGCCACCAAACCCTTTTGCAATTCTCCTTTTCTCCAGCACCCTCTGTGGGTCACTGAGTCCTGCTGATGTCATCCACTCATGGTGGTGAGCACCGGGCCAGGGGAGGAGGTCCCAGGTTCCTTTGGACTGTCCGATGTCTTCCTAGGCCCAGTGGGACGGAAGGCAGGGCTTGGAGGGTCAAAGCTGCATTGAGTAAACGCTCCTTGGAGCAGCTCAGCCTCCTGGTCATGGATGAAAACTGGAGAAAACAAGATTCTGTACAGGAGCCGTCCAGGCAGCCCGCCAGGAACCCTGGCAGCTTGGACAGGGTCCCCATAGACACAATTGGCCCAGTGTGGGGCACAGCACCTCAGGCAGGCTGGCTTCCCAGTGCAAGCTGAATGGCCCCTTACCCTACCACTCGGCTGATTTATGAGCTGGCTTTTCTGGCTTGTGATTTAAGGAGGTGCTTTAGTTAGCTTTTCGGGGAGCCCGGTACAGGAGGTGTTAGGTAAATCTGGGCAGGATGCTGGCCTCCTACGTGGTCCCTCTGGGGTTGCTTCGGTTTTCTCATGCGTAACGAAGCATGAGGGTAACCTGCAGTGCTTGCCACAAGGGAGAGGGACTAGGGAAGGGCTTCCTCACCAGGCACTCACCTGGGATGCCAGAGAGACTCGTGTGCCCGAGGCCTGGCTTGGACCTCTCAGGCACAGTCTTCCTCAACAGTATCTGCCTTCTCTTGGCCTTAGTTTCCTCACTTGGAAACTAGGGGGCTACACCATAGAGACTCTTTCAGGTTTGGGGGCTTGATAGAATATCCCTCTGGTTATTTCCAGCATCAGAGCGATGCTGAGACCCTTGTCTCCTCTCAACCTGTGTCGCAACCCCTTAAAGGTCACATATTGGATATTTGCATTATGATTCTTAACTAGCAAAATTACAGTTATGAAGCAACAACAAGATAATTTTGTGTTTGGGATCACCACATGAGGAACTATATTAAAGGGGTGCAGAATTAGGAAGGTTGAGATCCACTAATCTAGAGTGTTTTGCCCTGCTTCTCTTTGGTATGTGACTTGAGGTCTCCTTGAGGTGCTATGATGAGCTACCATGATGCTGGGCATGCCCCCTCCCTGGGACTCTATCCAGAGGGTGTTGGGTTGGGACCCCCTGTGACACCTGCTGCAGCCAGTGGCTGGGTAGAGGGGCCTGTATTCAGATGGCTTGTGTGGTTGATAGTATACCCCCGCCTCAGGGTTACCTGGCCCAGCCCTGTCTGCAACAACTGGATATGGTCTGCAGAGCGCATGGCATCTGCTGTACCCTGGCAAGTATTTGCCTTTGGGGCCAGCACTAACTATTCCTCCCATAGTTGTCAAGCCACAGGTTCAGAAGGGGCTGCCGTGGCCCTGGTCAAGACTAAAGAATAAACTTGTTGTGTGCAGTAGCACACACCTTTAAGCGAAGGAGGCAGAGGAAGGCAAATCTCTGTGAGTTTGAGGCTACCCTGGTGTAAATAGTGAGTTCTAGGCCAAGGCTTCATAGTAGACCCTGTCTCAAATCATCGTCATTGTTGTCATCGTCACCATCATCTGGTTCGGGGAGAAGTGACAATACAGATCTGTTGTCCTCATCGTGTGCTTTCCCAAGCCACCTCCAAGGAGCCTAAGCAGTGCCTTCACAGTGCCCTCACTGGGACAATCGTTAATTTCTCAATCTCTCTAACTCCCGTCTGTAATATTTAACTCTGGCCTACTCATCCTGACTCTTCTTCAAAGCTATATAGTATCCTACCAAGCAGATCCACCACACCGGACTCACTTTGCTGCAGGGGAGTACCCTCTTTGCTGTGGCCTGCAGTGCGTAGCTGCTCTGCGCAGCCCTGTAATCCCTTCGCGTGTTTGTGTTTTAATTCAGCAAGCCTTTACCGGGCACTTTCCACAGACCAAACTCCATGTTGCTTTAGAATGAACTCTAAGCAGAAATATCCAGGCCTGAGGTAGAACAGTGTTCCTTCCATGGATCTGAATACCCAAGTCAGTGTCTCTCCAACAGAGATGTCGGTGCATCTGGAATAAGAGCAGGGTGAGCCTCTGCCCTACTATTCAGTGCTGGCTCAACCTATCACTCATAGGCATCCTCCGTTATTCCTATGTCCTTGCGCTTCAGAGGGACAGCTTGCTCAGGGTGGGGCTTCAGAGGGGTGGCTTGACCCAGGCTTTTGGACCATGCTGTATGTCACCAAGTGGCTGCTGTGGCCTGTGTTCCCTCAGGTCCTGGGCACCTGGATCCCATTTCGTGCTTCTCAGTGGAGCAGGTGTGAAGCAGAGACTGGCCCACCAGAACTCCCTGGAGAGCCACAAGATCAGGAAGTCAGTTTCTAAGCTCAGGTCACACTTGGATAGAGCAGGGAACTCCCAGGGAGCAGCCGGCTGACCAACAGTGGGCACCATGAAGGGAGGGGAGTGCTCACTGGGAGCAGAGAGATCAGGACAGAGGTTCCAAGGGGAAGCACCACTCTGCTACCTGGTACCCTGGCAAATTGTTCTTAGGAGTATCAGTCCCCCCTCCCAGGGTGTCAAACCCCTGGCAGTCTCACTTTTGCCTGCTAACAGGATCTGTGTCTCAGTCGCTGAGCTCTGCTTGTGGCACCAGGTCCTCAAGTGGCAGGATTCAGTGATGCCAGCCAGCTGCAAGACCAGCAAGGATACCCCCTCTCCATGCCCTTGCTCTCCTGGCCCCCTGTAAAAACTCAGAGTTTAGGGGTGCAGCCTCAGGAAGCCAGCTTGAGAGGGCTGAGTGGCTTTTCTGAGAGGCCCTGAGTGAGTGGACCCTGGTCCCGTGCCCTGGGTGTGGCGGGTACAGATCTCTCAGGGACCCAGCTGTTGCGCTCGGCAAGGGGTGGGACCAACTTGTTTAAATCCAAACACACATACCAGGTGCTTACCATGTTTTCATCAAAACATGAACAGCTGTTAGAGTTCCTCTGTCCCAGGCCAGCTGCCAGCCCCCAACAGTCCTGCCTTTGCCTGCCTTTAGGTGACCGTTGTTCATCACCTGACAGTTCAGTCCTGGACCCCCATGGGATCTAGACCAGGCTACAAAAGTTTCCAAACCAACCTCTCAACCCCAGCTCTGTGACCACTGTAAGATAGGGGTAGCATCTCCTTCCCTAACTGCCGTGAAGACAAGAGCTGTGTGGGGCAAGTCCTCTTCCCAAGTCCCCGGGACGCACAGGCGTCCATCCTGGGATGACTTCCCAGGGCTGTCACTTTCACAGATGACTTTGTGAACTTCTCCTTGGCTTGAGGACCCAAGAGGTATGAGTTGCTGCATTTTCTGTCCCCGGCACCGCTGCATAAGTGTTTGTAGGGCCCGAGTATCTGTTGCTTGCAGGGGCTTGCTCAGAGACTGCATTGCACCCTGTGGCCAGCATACAGTTTTGTGGTTCTGTTGAGAGCCCCTTAAGGATAATGCTTTCTGCTGAAATATGTGGGCCTCAAGACCTGGCGATGATCCCTCCTGCTGGTCCAGTATGACTTCCCAAAAGGCCTGGAAGCTATCCCTGCCCACTCTGACTGGAGCCAGCTGAGAAACAACAGGAAACAGAGGCACAATTGATTGGCCACCTAGTGTAGCAGGCCTACATCAGTCTTCTATCAGAGGGAACAAGCTCCAGCTTTGGGTCCCGCCATCTCTTCTCTCCATCCAGCCTGTCCCCCTAGGTCCAGCACTTGCTGCGGGCACGCTGTGGCCCAGCCACTTCATCTCCTTACTTCCCACTGCGGCCTCGGGAGGGGCTCGTCTCAGCTCACTTTCATAGACAGAGAAGGCTCTGAATGTCCATTTACCCAAAGACTCACGGGTGTCGAAGCCAGCTCTCTAGGTAACCCTGTGTCCCTATGTGAAGGTTGAGGACCGATGGCAAGACTAGGGCTGATACCATACAGCTGTAGGAGAACGAAAGGTGCTAATGTGGGTGCCATGGGCACGGAGTGGGTACCTAAGGAAGGAGGCTGGAGCTGAGTAGGAGGGCTTCAAGGAAAACTGCCTGCTGGACATATATGTTCCTTGAGGATTGAGTCTTAGCAAAGTTTTACGGGGTAGGTTGGAAATGCACTTGAGTGCAGGGTGCCTGGCATAAGAATGCACATTAGAGGCAGTGGAGGTGGGACAAGCAGGAGCCACTTGTCTTGTCCTTCCATGGCTGCCTACAGCTTCCGTCCCCTGTTGGGTCTACCATATTGCTCAAGAAGCCAGATTGTAGCTTCTAGCTTTGTTTTGTTTGCTCTGAGTTTTTTTGACACAAGGTCTCATAAAATATAGCCTTGGCTGTCCTGGAACTCGCTGTGTATACCAAGCTGGTCTCAAACACAAAGAAATCTACCTGCTGCTGCCTCCCAAGTGCTGTGATTAAAGGTGTACACCACCACACCTGGCTGGCTTTTAGTTTTGGAGGGCTCTGTAGGTACCAATTAGAAACTCTAAAGATCCTCAGTGGGTATACAAACTGAGGACACCTACTGCACACTACAGCCATGACCAGGGACTTTGAGGAGAACACGTCACATGAACAGCTGGCTCCTGCTTTGCCCACACTCACCTCATAGGAAGCTGTCCACTGTGCGGAGGAGGTTCAGGTGGCTCCATGGGCAGGGTTCTGGTTGGTAGGTGTCATCAGTTGAGCTAAATCACGAATAGACCAGGCCACAGGGTGATCCTGGGCAGTGTCCATTGCAAAATCCTTGCCTGGCTTCTGCTGCCAGCTGCCTGCTGTCTCTAGCACCTCAGTTCTGACATTGCTCAGACCTGGTTTCTGGTCCTGGTGACTCTGTAAGCTGCTCTCTGTGGCCCTTCCCAGAGGCCTCCAGTCCTCTGTCTTGTCAGCTTTTATGGACTATGGGCTCTCTTCACCTCACAGTCAAAGCTGAAGACACTTTTCAGCTCAGATTTGGACCGGAGGGGGAAGGAGAGGAGAGAGGTGCCCCTGCCTCGGATGTCAGGGTCTGGCCAGAGGTCACCAAGCCCAATAGCAACTCCCAGAGGGGCCATTCAGAGGAGCCCGGATCCAGATTAGGTTGAAATGTTATAAACCCACTCTGCCATTACCGCTGGGACTCTGGGCTGTCCCAACCCCGAGTTGTTGTTCCTTGTCCCTAGAGACATGGGCCACAGTTGTACGGAGTGCTGGGCAGAGCTCTAAGGGATATCCTGCCAGGTCTGCACCCAACAGGTGGAGGACCTAATGACCCAGAGTTCAGCTCATACGCTGGCTGGCAGTCATCTCCCCACAACCCAGGGCTCTGGGCGTCACGTCATGGGGTCAGAGGTAATGAAGCATCTGAGTCAGGACAACAGCAGGTTTGGCTCCCACAGAAGCCAGAAGAATGGGGCTGGGAGACCTGCCTTCCCTGGCTATGCATCAAATCTACTGTGAAGGCCATAAGGGACACCTCTCCATTAGACACAACAGGACTTCCTGCTGTCTACCTGTCAGCTCAAAAATCACTCAGAAGTTTCCTGGGGCCCAGTGGGGCAGGCAGGAGGCCAGGATGTCACATATGCAAACAGCAGCCAGCCCCCTGACCTGAGTCTGTGGCTCTTAAAAATGTGTGAGACCTCTGGTACCTCCTTTCCCTGCCTTGGTTTACCCATCAAGGCTTGGTGCCCATGAAACTGACTGACAAGCACCACCTCCTGCTAGCAGGGACGTCTGGTCCCTCCCAGTTGGAGGACAGACCAGCTTGGGATGGACTCTGGGTCCTTGAGATTGTCTCAGAAGAATTTAGTAAGGTCAGCGCTGCCCCACCATAGGTCTTCAGCTATCGATGGGGCTGAGACCACCAGGGACCTCAGGAAGCCATGGAGCTAGAACAGACAGCATGCCCCCTTGTGCCTCTGGGCTGCACGTCCAGCCTCCAACATGTGCTGCCCACATGCAGGGGAGGGTGTGTCTCAGTTGGGGGCACAGGTCCCTACCCACTCGTAGCTCTGCATACATGCTGACAGGTTTTTGCCCTGGTGGAGGTGGAACAAGAGTGAGAGCAGACAGCTGGAGCCCTGGGAGGGGGATGGGAGCCGAGGCACTACAGCATCAAGCGCATCTGGAGCACTGGGAGACAGGGATCCTCGCCACTGCACAAAGGGCTGGCTGGGAGCCCTCCTCAGCCTGGTGGAGAAGTGCAGGCGTTGGGGGTTGGGCTGGGTGGCCCTCAAAGTGTACAGCATTTCCAGTTGCACTGCACTCCTGCTGGGGTATCTGTGGAAGGGGTGATCCCACTACAAAGCCAAAATGGCAGAGCAGTGGGCAGGACACTGGACCAGACCCCTGGCCACATTTTTGCTTTGTTGGACTGGCAAGAGAAGGAACATGTTGGTTACCTGTGCTGACTGCAAGGGCGGTACCAGTCATAGAAGGTGTCTCCACTTCCTTTAGTGGCCAGGGAGCCATAGGCCTAATGTAGTGGTTGGAATGAGAATGGCCCCTGTAGGCTCATATGTTTGAATGTTTGGTTCCCAGTTGGTGGACTGTCTAGGAAGGATTAGGAGGTGTGGTCTTTTTGTTGGAAGAGGTATGTCACTGGGGTTGGGTTTTGAGGTTTCAAAAGCCCATGCCAGGCCCTCTGTTTTTGACTCCATCTTGCTAATAAGAGACGTAAGCTTCAAGCTACTGCCTCAGCACCATGCCTGCCTGCCTACTGCCACACTTCCCACCATGATGGTCATAGACTAACCTGAAACTACAAGGAAGCCCCCAATTAAATGCTTTCTTTTATATGCTGCTTGGTCATGGTTTCTCTCTACAGCAATAGAACAGCAACTAAGACACCTCAGTAGGGGCCTCATGAAGACTCTTTCAGGTCTGCCATTGGCCAGCCTCTGTTGTTGGAGCTTGGAGCTGGGTGAAGGCCCCAATCCTTGAGGTTTGGCCAACCTTCAAATTGCTCCAAGACAATGAAGAATCCTGATGAAGCTTTGTCCACGGTGGCTTCAGCTGGCATCAGGTAGAGAGAGGACTGGAGATACAGGCTTCAGACTGAGGGTTACAAGGATACAACAGCGAGCACTGGTGCCCAAGGTTGGAGGGTGCCATGAACTTAGGGACTAGGCAGGCCCAGCCCTTCAAGGGCTATGATAGGAATAAATCTTATTGTAAGTCTCTCAGCCACCAGGCCTTGACTGTAGTGGATACCAGAGAGGCCTTGACTAAATGAAGACATGGGCTCCACGGGAAGGATGTCTACCTAAATATGTTTATAATCAGTATGACCCAGTTTTCCTCAAGGGACAGGGCAGGAACACCCAGCTCCAGGCACTCTTTCCCCACCCACCTGCAGAACTTAGGACTAGTTATAACAAAACAGAGGAAGAGGAGCATCTGCCTGAGAATTATGTCTAATGTGAACCACCCAACTACATACACTACTGGGAGATCGCTGACCCTTGGGCACCAGCCAGCAGCCCAGCACAGGCCAGCGTTGAACACTGGCTGGGTTTGAGATGACCCAGCCTCTTGCCTGCTCCTCTGGCACCCAGGGAACTGTGTCTTAACCATGTGTGTTCTGAACCAGTAGGTAGACAGCAGGAACCCTTTGAATGCATGCCCAGTGGAGAGGTTTCCCCGATAGGCTTCCAGAAGAGTTTGGATTTATAGACCAGAGGAGGCAGCAGGTCTCCAACCCGCTTCTGACCTTTGCGGGAGCCACTCTCTGGTGTCTAGGCTCCTGGGTAGTTCAGCTTCCCACCCCACCCACATTCAGATATAAAAAATGCCCTTTGCATCTGGCCCCATGAAGATCCCCTCTGTCCTCCAGCTGCGTCACTGTGGCCTAAAGTTGGCATTACTACCCCATGCCAGTTCCCAGTTCACTGAATGCTCTGTCCCTGGGCAGCCACAGACCTGGCCTCAGCCACCAGGGGCAGCAGTCCAACTGCTCCAAAGCAGTGGACAAGAATGCATGCCTCCCTGTAAGCAAGAGAGCCCTGCCCTGCTCTTGGGGAGCAGCCAGTGGCTGGGAGAAAACAGGAGTGAGGCCCCGGCAGTGCTTCCTGAGGAGGTCCTCAACGGGCTCCTGCCATCTGTGTCCTGGAGGTGGAAGTAGTGGGAGGCTGTCCTTGCTGGGCTTCTTTGCTTGGGTCCCTGTGCCATTTTCCTTCACAGGGTACAAAGCCTCTCGCTGTGATGCTGGCCCGTGGGCTGCGTGCACAGAACTGCCTTGTTTCTGCCCTTACTCAGTCCTTCCCTGCACTCAGCTCCTGGGGCCTGTGGGGGAGGAATAGCTAATGACAGGCAGCACCCTGCCTCCCAAGCCCTTTGTTCATTCACTGGGTGGTAGAGACTTCCTGGGTGCTGCTGAGGCCAACCCCGCACTGGGGACAAAAGGCCGAGAAACTTGGCCCCTCCGTCTTGGAAGCACTGTCACTGGCAGGTGGAGAAGCAGGGCGCTGTCCAGTCACACTGGGACAGGGACAAGCTCTGTGTGCTCAAAGAGCACCATATGCTATAGATAGTGCAGGGTCAGAGGTGGGGACTCCAGCGAGTGGAGTCTTGAAGGGTATGTAGGAGTTCTCATAGAGCAAATTTCAAGAGCGTTCTAGGCCAGGCGGTGGTGGTACACACCTTTAATCTTAGCACTCGGGAGGCTAAGTGGATCTCTAAGTTCAAGGCCAGCCTGGTCTACAGAGCGAGTTCCAGGACAGTCAGGACTACACAGAGAAACCCTGTCTTAAAAAAAAAAGAAAAAGAAAGAAAGAAAAGGAAAAGAGAAAGAAAAGAAAGAAGAAAAAAAGGGTATTCTAAAGAAAGGCAGTGGTTAGCACTTGATGCAGGAGGATTGCTTTAAGTTTGAAGGCAGCCTGGGCTCCCTAGTAAGACTGTCTCAAGAGGGAAAGGGGGAAAGGTAGGTCTCAGGATTCTAAAGCTTAGCACAGACAGTGGCCTCTGAGTGTGGGGACTGTCTGAAGCTGGTGGCTGTCATGTGGAGGGGTCGAGGCGGGATGGAACTTTGCTCTGCTGAGTGTCTAGGCTGGAACATCCCCACTGAAGGAGAGAAGGAAGGAGACCAGACTGAAGAGGATTCTAGTGGATCCAGGGGAGGGGCAGGGGGCAAGCTAGAAGGAACCAGCCTGGCCTGGGCAGAAAATACCCCCTTTTCCTTGTGAGGAATTCACCAGAGGGTAGGATGGCAGCCATGCTGGTGGAGGCCAACCTGATCATGCAGCTTCTTCTGTGAGACCCACCACAGGCTGCTGTGCAGGGACAGAGGAGTGACTCTCCCAGGTAGGCCCCTAAGCCCCAGACTCCAGACAGTACCCAGGTGAGCTGGACGGCTGGCTTAGCTGCTTCTGCCCCACTTCCAGCCAGCATCCAAGGGCCAGGGCTGCCTGCTGTGAACAGGCATCCTGTGTCATCCCCAGGACGACGGCGGAAGCTGAGCTTAGGCCTTGGAGCCCTTCACTAACTTCCTGACCTTCTGGCTACCCATCATATGCTCCGGCCCTGGCTGCGTCCTTCCCTTCTCTGCACAGGCCCCACCCGTGAATGCGGACCTGTTTATTCCTATCACCCTTCCCTGTGGCAAGAGGCTCCCCTGGTCCCTTCTAGTTCAGGGCCTCTGCAGCCATAGGGAAGCCCCTCCCCTCCAGGACATAATCTCCAGGACATAATTCTAGAGTTGTCAGAACCAGTCTCTGAAATGGACCATGTGGGCTTTCGCTATTCTCAGACAGCTGAACCACTTCCTTCAGGCTGGGTGGAGGCTTGAGGGGGCAATAATAATCTACCACAGGTAGATACAGTTCCCAGGAAGTGTGAGTCAGGCCTGGGGTAGTCCCAGTAGCATGGCCCTTAGCAGTGGAAGGTTTTTAGAGGCTGGCCCTCCTCCTGCCACACCCCAGCTGACTGCTTAGCGTGAAGCCATGAAGCCTTGGGACAGTGGGAAGGAAGGGAATTTCTGGTGACCAAGACGGGACTCTGCCTCACAGCCCTGCCAAGGCTGCCCGTGGCCCCTGGGATGAGGCCCACACATCTTCAGAGGACTGTGAAGATGAGCCCTCCCTGGCCTCTCCTGTGCACAGTGCTGTCTGCCTAGAGTCCATTCTGAACTCAGAACTCAACCTTGTTGAGTGTCCAGGCTTCTGCACCAGCTCAGTGTCCAGCCAGACTGCAGGTGTGGCCAGTGAATGGGTAGGCGTGGTCCTAGTCCTCAGCATCCCAGCCAGCGAATGGCTCTGCTAGGAGCCCCTGGCATCCCTATGAGGCAGCAGTGACCTCCAAGAACTGGGCAGCACATGGCACCCCAGAGCATCAGGGAAGAGAAGAGTTTTGGTTGTCAATGCCCTAACTGTCCCCACAAAGCACCTGTACCAGGCCAGCTCCCTAGTTGCCAATAGGGTGCTCTTGCTGGGGGTCCCTTCTGCTAGATGCAGGGTTACTCTGGTGCAGAGTGGTGTGGAGTGTGTGAGTGTGTGCCCTGGTGGGACTGCAGAGGAAGGCACAGTGGGAGCCACAGCCCTGGCTACCTGGCAGGGCAGAGAGCAAGGAGGTGTCTTCAGGATAAAGCGAGGCCCGTGCTACATGCTGGGAGGCAGTTTCACTGTGGATAACTGGCAGTGACTTCAGAAGGCCATTGTAGGGTCACTGGCTGCTTAGGTTTGAGTGTGGTTTGTCCCCCAAAGGCTCGTGAGATGGAGGCTTGGTACCCAGTGTGACCATGTGGGATGTGATGGCACCTTGAATGACTTGGGGTTTAGGGGGAGGTCACTGAGTTCCTCTTTTCAGGAGAGTTGGGGTGGTTCTTGTGGGCACTGAGTGGAAGAACCTGCTTAGTAGTGAGTTTTTAAAGCTTAAACCTGACCCCTGAATCACTCTCTTATACCACGCTGCCACCGTGACATTGTCCTTTATGCTCTCCGTGAGAGACTAATGTGGGATCTTCAGTCTCTAAGAAACTGGAACTGCACAAATGTCTTCTCTTTATGTTACCTGGGCTCTAGTATACAGTAATAACAACGATGGACTGCATGCTACTAAACTAATCTACAGCTCTGTCTTCCAGGCCCAGCGATGAACATCATCCAGAAGTAAAGGCTGACGGGTACGTGGACAACCTTGCGGAGGCTGTGGACCTGCTGCTGCAACACATGGACAAGTGACAGGCCATCAGAGCCAGTGGACAAGTACACCACCCTGTGCCCACGCTTCTTCCCACCACTGTGTCCCCCTCCCGACACTTCCAGGCCCCAGGCTACCCATAGTTCTGCTGGCCCTGCCCTCTGCCCACTGCTAGCATGGGTGGGTGCAGGAAGTTCTGGGATGCTTGTCCCTGGGCCACAGCTAGACACCCCTTCCTCAGCGTCCCTCCCCAGCTTCTGGCCTGCTCCCCTCCCTGGCCCATGCCATGTTCCCCATAGTGACATCCAGGAAGGCAGAAGAGACCTGGTAGTCCTCCAGAAAATGAACCCCTCGGACATGGCTGGAAGGTCCCTCTGAGACCAAGTCCCTGAGTTCCTTCAGTTACCATTGGCACGTGGTCCTCTCACTGGCACCGTCCAATTGGATGAGACATGTTGACTCCTCCTTTGAACTCTCCCATGTGAGCAAGTAACCTACAGAAAAGCCAGGGGCATGCCCTGTACAGTCCGGGAAGCCCAGCGCTGAGCCAGCCTACCCACAACTCACAGCCCTATGTGGCTCCAGGCAGAATGACTGATTAGCACTCTGCCCCCTACTGCTTCCCTATGGCAGTCCACTGCTCTCCCTGTCCCCACGAGCTACCCAGACATGGGCAACTTAGGGCAACTGACGACTACCCTCCCACAGAGCAGAAATGTCCACCTCTACAGTCAAGGCTGCAGGCACAAGAAGTACCATGGAGTCAGGATGCACAGACTTGAATGTGTTGTACCCAGTGCACAGAACAAACTAATGACTCAATAAACAATCAACAGTCCGCCTTTGGCTCAGCTTTTGTTGGTGAGGGCCTAAAGTGGGTAGAGAGAGAATGGAGGCCCTGAACAGGGTCTTTTAAGTTCCAACCCTGTTCCTGCCACTTGCTGGAGCCACTGAACAGTAGAGGGGCAAAGCTACAGAACTTCTTACCTGCTCTGACCCCATTTAAGAAATTAAGACATAGAGGCTGATAGTGGTCAAGGAGAGTTTCTTTGTCTCTAATGGGAGAAGACAGACCAGGGCAAACACCAGCCCTGCCTCCTGTATTCATTCATATTTTTATAGATATTATTTTCAGTTCTATTTAATTGTGTGTTGCATGTATGTATGGACAAGCATGACATAGGTACACTTGTGAAGGTCAAAGGAACAGCCTGTTAGAACTGGTTCTCTCCTGCCACCTTTACACAGTTTTGGGGGCTCGAACTCAGGTCATCAGGTTTGTGTGGCAAGCACCTCACCAGTCCTGAGTTTTCATTACTACAGCAGAATACCAGAGGCAGGCTGAGTGTGGTGGGGTTACATGCTCATAATTCTAGCACTTAGGAAACAGAAACAGGAAGATTGTCACAAATTCCAGGCCAGCTTGAGCTACACGGCAAAACTGTCACAAAAATGGTAACAAAAACTGAAAGGAAAAAAAAGGAAGAAAAGATCAGGTTATATAGCTCACTTTGGGAGGTTGGAGGGCACAGCACCAGCCTCAGTTGAAGACTCATAAAGACCTCATGGAATCTGTCATGGGAAGTTGGGAAGACAGAGGGGGTGTCCCTTTTGAGGGAATGTCCCCCATCTGACCTAAGGACCTAAAGCTTTTGTTTATTTTTGTTTTTTTTCGAGACAGGGTTTCTCTGTGTAGCCCTGGTTGTCCTGGAACTTGAGCTGTAGACCAGGTTGGCCTTGAACTCACAGAGATCTGACTGCCTCTGCTTCCTGAGTCCTGGGATTAAAGGTGTGTGCCGCCACTACCTGGAAGATTTTCCATATTTTAAAGGTCCCACCAGCTCCTGATACCACCACCTAGGGGATCAAGCCTCCAACTTTTGACTCTGAGGGCAACACGGCTGTCTCCAACCATTGTGCCTCACTACACTTGGCCATGATGAGCCATGCTGGCCACAGTGGGACAAGACAAAGGACAGTGGCCTTCTCCGAGGGCCCTCTGGGACAGCACTCCCTCCTACCCAAAGTGTTGGGTTTCAGAATCTGCCAAATGGATAGCTGGTATTGCTGTTTCTTCCCCCAATCGATCCAGAAGCCGTTGGTGAATCTCTGGAGACTTCTCATGAAAAGAGGTCAGCTAAGGCATTGCCTCAGTGGGTAAAGATGTCAACTGGAAGAGAGCTCACTGAGAAGGAAGTTAGCTATAAGATGCTTTAGTTACTTGCTAGCCATTCAGGCATGAAGCCCTGTATTGGCCTCCTAGAACTCAGGTTAAAAAAGAGTGTACCAGTACATAACCAGGGCGGTGGAGACAGGAGGGTCCTGGGGTCTGGATGGCCTGCCAGCCTAGCCAAATCAGTGAGCTCCAGGTTCAGTAGGAGACTCTATCTCAAAAGATAACAGACAGGATGGCAAGGTGGCTCCGTGAGCAGGCACTTGCCATCAAGCCTGACAACATGAGTTTGATCCCTGGGGCATGTAAGGTAAAAGGAGAGAATCAACTTCTGCAACTTATTTTCTGACCTCCACACCCATGCTGTGGCCCATGCACTCACACATGCTCAAATAAAGAAACACAGTGAGAAAGAAAACATAAGGTAGAAAGATGGAGGAGGAAGACATCTGACCTCTGGCTTCCACACACATGTGCACGCACGCACACACACACAATATGTCATCTGAAGACCAAAACCTGAGGTTGACATCTGGCCTCCACATGTCCATGCGTGCACACACGGGTTCAACTGCAAACACATAAAGGAGTCATGGGTCTTCTGTGGGAGGATTTCCCTAGACAAAGACACTCTGAAGCCTGGGTCCCCCGGCACTGTGAGCACACCAGCAGGGCCTTGCTGGGCAGGCTGACCTCTAGTTTATCAGACAAAGAAACAGTGGCCAAATGTCTGCATCAGGATGAGGGGCCACCAGTCTGGCCAGTGTCACCTTTAAAGAAGGGCCTTTGGCTTAATAGCTGGATACACAGAAAGCTCCAATATTGTCCCACAGCAGCTCAGGACAGAGGGTATGTGGACACTAGAATCATGCAGGAGGTGTTTGCTAGTGAGTGTGTCGTATGGATATTGGGACTCTCTTTCCTTTTTTGCTTAGAGGTTGCCGCACTGGCTCTCAGCTGGTCTCTCCAGATAAGCTGAGCTTTCTCTGCAAACCCTGTATGATCTGGGCAGAGATTACACTGTCCTCTGAGCCACAGAGGGCTCAGTGAGATGGTCCTTAAAGTGACTCATCCAAGGTCCAGAAGGAAGAGGCAGAGTGGAGGCTCTAAGGTCTAGCCCCACATCCTGTGCCCTTTCTAAAATTGGGTTCTAAGATGCTCCCTCCAGCCTCATCTGAAAGCCCATGAAGATGGCCTGTGGTGACCTCAGGGCTGCAATCACCCAGCACACGGCTATCCTCTCCCACAAGAGAAGATCCATTCCTACCCCTCTAGATCCAACGGCCCCTTGCCTTGATGCTTCTCAGGGACAGCACTGCCCAGTGGCATGACTTCCCTTCTCTTGGTCTTTCAGTTGCCCACCAGTCAGCCTATAGGATTATCACAAGGGGCCCCGCTGCCTCTTATGTCCTCAACAGGTAGACCAGTCAGGAAGAAGCTGCCTGCAGGTCATCTTAAAAGGGGGACACAGGAGCCCCAACCACATGGCAAGGGTGCTCAGGAATCCGCCTCACAAGCCAGTGTGGTTAGCATTGTAGCTCCCTCCAGCTTTTCTTCAGGTGGTAGGTATGTTGAACAATTTGCACTAAGTTTTGATGCTTTGGGGCTATGGAAGCAGTATTATTGTAGGAAATACAACCAAAAAGTTTAAAAAGAAACCAGTAGCCATTTGGGGGTCTGGCCACTGTCCAGGCCAGGGCGTTTTTTTCTTGACTTTCTTTCTATGCACATTTCAGGAAAGGGCTGCTCTCTAGTGCACCGAGGGCCAGCATCAACTCACTCACAGAGGCCCATTGGGTCACCAGCCCTGTGTACAGACAGGGGCCTGCTTAGTGACTGGGAGCATCCCTGGAAGAATGCACCCGTGAGCCAGCTGGACTTGGGGGACTGTAGAATGCTGAGGCCTGAAGCTGCCCAGCGAACAGGGCATGGCATGATACTGTTCCCTCCGAGCCCAAGCCTGGCTGCGAGTGGGGAGCCTATTTTAAGCAGACCTCAAAGTGCAGAAGACACAGAAATGTTAGGGAGACATCAGGACAGAGGCCAGGGCAGTCATGCTGTCAACTTGGGCTGGAGCAGGGTCAATAGGAAGCTGGTACCACTGGGGAGTCTGAGGTGCAGGTAAGAGAATGTTGGGCCATCCAAAGCCACTGTGCCCTGCCTTTGTGGATCTGAAAAGCTGGGCTGTGCTTGGTGACTTTCCTCACCCTCCCTCCTGTTGTCACCTTACCTACCATAGACAGAAGGCAGAAGAGGGGTGTCCTGGGAAGACCACATGATGGCCAGCCTGGGATCTCTCGTGTGTGCTGTAATTTAACTGTGCATATGGTGTATGTTGTTTTGAGTATGGGTGTATGCCAATGCAAGGGATGGTCTTTACCTGCCGAGCTCTCTCCCTGGCCCCAGGGTGGTTTTGTGGGTTGTTTTGTTCTGGTGGCTCTGGGAGTGAACCTAGCACCTGGCACATGCTAGCAAGGGCTCTACCACTAACTTCTACCCTTAGCCCGTGGTTTTTGTTTTGTTGTTGTTTTGTTGTTGTTGTTTTTTGAGACAGGGTCCCCAAGCTGGCCTTGAATATGCAATACTCCTGCTTCAGCCACCTGAGTACTGGGGCTACAGGTGTGTTTCACTACTCCAGAACACCTCTTTTTTCTTTTAAAATTTTTATTTTTTGTTTATGGATGTTCTGCCTGCACATGTCTGTGAACCACACGCATGCAGTACCCAGGAAGACCAGAAGGTGTCACTGGATCCCCAGACACTAGAGTTACAGATGGTTGTTAGCTGCTCTGTGGGTGCTGGGGACTGAATCTGGGGGCTCTGGTTCATAACCATTGAGCTGTCTCTCTGTCCACCACCCCCTCCCCTTTCTTAAATTGCATGTTCATATACCATTGTTTGACAGAGTATCTGTTGTCAAAAAAGCAAAGCAGAAGGGCATTCCTGGATGCCACTTCCAGACTAGCACACAGGCCACAGCAGAGGGCCTGGGAGAGCATTCCAAGGCCAGATCACAGGGACCAACACTGGGTGACAGAAACTGAATACTCTCCACTGGGGTCCTTGGGACTGCAGACATGGTACATCTCCTGAGCTTCAGCTACCCAGGTCTCCAGTCTGGAGGCTAAGCACAGGGCTATGGACCCATTCTGGGGAGTGAACTGTGTGTTCTAATGTCGCCACAGCCCAAGAATCAGAGTTCTGAACTGTGCTGCCCTCCGTGGGGGCAGAAGCCCCGAGCTGACAGCCCAGCTATACCTCAGTGCTGCTCTTTGGAGAAGGAAGTTGGCTACCCAGGCCCTGTCTCTCAGCCAGGTCAGCTTCCTCTCTTGCTCTCACCTCAGAAGTAACAGGGTAGCATGTGCCCCCACACCCACTCCCTCATGGCAGCCTAGGTCTCTGGCTCCTCCTCTGAGGCTGTGATGGTGACTGTGGCTAGTCCTCTCTAGAAGTCGCTCCCACAGTCTGTCCCCAAGGCATGAGGACAGGAATCCACCCCGTGGCCCTCCCAGTCCAGAGCCGACGCTCTCATGGACAAGAGGGGACGGAAGAGCTACTGGTTCACTGCATCCAACAAAAACCACACAGCCACCCAGGCAGCTGGGTGTTGGACCAGGAAGCTTTATTTACACAGTAAAAGTAACAAGCGAATTCCTGAGACTAGAGCGACCGTAGCGCGAGGCAGTCATGGCCTGTGTGGGAGGGCAGGCAGCGGTGCGTGGAGCTAGTGAAGAGACCCAGCACAGGCTGCCCACGGACTGCTGCCCTGGTGGGGGCCTGACTCACCACGCCAGTCACCATACTACCTGAAACAGTACCACCACTGCCCGCTGGCGGGGACAGCACACATGGCCCCAGGACAACCTGCGGGCCCATCTGCTCCTGACCCCTGGGTAACCCCGGCACTGACAATGTAATTCATTTGTCAATGAGACCATGCTAGGAGGTCAGGCTATCCTACCTAGGCTACAGGAGCTCCATCAGTCTGCAATTTTAAAATAGCTTTCTCTTCCTCCTTAAGGGGCCTGGCACCAGAGGGAGGGGGTCTGACCAGCAGCATGGATGTGGCAAGGGGCAGCATCTGGGCTGCATGGGCAGAGGGTCCCTGAGCCCTGGCACCTAGCTTACATTTTAAGTGGCCATCATTCAAGTAATTTTAACTGCATCAGTGGAAATGGGGTACAGGATCCAGGGGTG
Organism: Ellobius talpinus; assembly: GCA_001685095.1. Classification (NCBI taxonomy): domain Eukaryota; kingdom Metazoa; phylum Chordata; class Mammalia; order Rodentia; family Cricetidae; genus Ellobius; species Ellobius talpinus. Next base: position 19,286 of record LOJH01007769.1, read on the forward strand.
AGTTCTAACTGCTGTGGACCTTGAATGAGCCCGAGAAAAATGATGCCATCTGGAAAATGCTGACCCATCTGGAAATTGGGAGAGGGCACTTCCTACTTAGTGTGGACCTTTCTTTTATTTAACTTTTCTTTCTGCATACAAATTTAGAAAAAAAAGTAAGGCTTTCTGCACATCTGCATGTGTGGGCGAACAAGTTCCTCGGGCCTGTGCACGAGGAAGCCCATGGGTGCGGACCGGGTTCTACCTTCACCACCCAAGAGTAAGGCAAGCGTGGGCAGCCAGTCATATAAACTGTCTAGGCTGCCACCCTGAACTCAGTTCAGGTACCTACAGAGAGCAACTCCTTTCAGCTCAGTGGCTTGTGGAGTGAGCGGGGGTGCAATGTGATGGATGCCCTCTCCCCTGGGTGGCTTTGGTGAGGCCACACCTTGCTCTAGACCTTTGGGCTCCCTAGGCACACCCTCAGCTTCTTTGGGGGATGACACAGGCAGGTTGAGGGAGGGGAGGCTTTTAATGTCGCCCATACTGAAGCCAGCCCACGCGCTGGAGGCTAAGCCACTCTGCTTGCTGTCTGTGGAGCCAAGCACGTGGGAGCCTCCTCCAAGAGATCCAAGACCAGAGGTGCTGGATCCAGTGAATGGGGCAGATGAATGAGTCTGGGTAGCATGGCTGCTGAAAGACACATGGGCACCTTCCAGAAGAGACCTGCTTTGCTCAATTAAAAGAATATCAAAAAGCAAATGAAGACAGTCTTTCTCTGAGCAGAAAAGCTCCTGCCATCTTCTCTGGCTACTGTGCTGGGGGCTTGGACTGAGGCCTTAGTGGGACAGGGACAGTCCAGAGAGGCCTGAGGAAGCTGAAAAGGGCCAGCCCTACCCCAGGTTTGGAGCATTACTGCCCAGGGAACAGTGTCCGAAAGGAAGGATGATAATTGTCCTTCAGACAGCAGTCTCAAGACAAGCCATCCATCACAACAGCTTTTTAGACACACCTGCAGCCAGAGCTGCTGGTCCCAGGCCACAGGACAGGCTACTGGTGGATGCTTTGGCCTTAGCATGCTGTGTGAAATGGGCCAGGGACAAGGCCCAGCCTCTGCCTTCCTTAGGAGGGGTGGGATTTAGGGACTGTGGGGCGACTCCAGACCCAGAACCTCTCACTGTGGGCTTTCTGGGCACTGGTATGTGTTTCCCACACCCTCTCAGCTACCTTCCTCCAGGTTTTACACAGAGAAAGTGTGGCCGCCACGAGCCACCAGGCAGGACTCCCATGTCATGACTTCGCCAGCTTTCTACTTTGGCTTTCTGGTGCCCTGAGTCCTGCTGGTCTCCCACCACCACATGGACCCACCATGCTACCCAACCCGGGGCTACAGGAGTGGGACTTCCTGTACCTTTGGGTCAGATTTTAAAGAAACATTACCTATACATCAGAACTTGAGCCTTGGTTCTTCGGGTGGATTGACAAAGCTTAAACAGAAGGGTCCCATGGAGCTCTTTCTTTAGGCGGAAGATAACCATTTGGGCTCAACCAGCAGAGGATGGAAACACGGAGGGTAGGCACAGCAGAGTGACTACAGAAGTGCCTAGATCACATGTCCATGAACTCGAGAGAATGCACCAGTTATTTTTAGCCTTATGGGAAAACAAGCCACTTGTGTAAGCCAGCCCACTTGCTATTGTCTGCAGAAGAAGCCAAGTTTGCTAAAAGCCAGAGTCCCAGAGTGCAGAGCCCTGTGGCATGTCTGCAGGGAAGACTGGGGGAGCTGCCTGAACAGAGACCCTCTGGGAACTATGCTGCGAGTGAGGAGCTGCAACAGAGAGTGTGATTCAAGCCATGCTGTGGCTGGGCCGGCAGAGAAGAGCCTTAGGGCTAGGCTCGCATCAGCGGACTGGGAGGGGGTGTTCTGAAGCCAGTGGCAGTACACTTTCATTAAAGCCAGCGGTGTCTGTGAACAAGCAACCATGTGCTAGGAATGCTGTGACTTGTGGGCCCCCAGCCTAGGTCACTGCAGAGGGATGCCTGCCAAATGGCCAGCCTGCAAAGCAGCCAGAAGACATCCCTCCGCCCAGGAATGTAGACAGGTCCAAGTCTCCTGCACCTGCTTGTAGTTCCTGAGGACACTATGAAGAGGTCATCTTGTCACTGACATCTCCACACTCGGCTGAATCCACCTAACTCTGCCCTCGGGGGCTGGGGAGTAGGAAGGCTGCCAGTGCCAGCCTTGCCAGGGCAGCCCCTGTGCTGGCAGAGGTGTGGGTGATTCTTGGTGCCATGGGAGAACTCATGGGCCCCACCTTTCAGTCAACACAACCACCAAATACCCACCCAGTATGAATGGCTTCTGGTCATCCCTGACCTATCTCCTGGTCCCCAAAAATGGGACATGGATTATCTCCCAGAATCCCTGCACAGTGCCCCAAATGGATTAAGGCCACACGGTCTGGTGTCACTACAAGAGGCATCTCCCGAACCTTCCCAAGCCGGGGGCAGGGAGACCTGGGAGAGAAGGCACGGAGTAAACTAAGTAAAGGAGGCTTTGGGCAACTCCCCAGGAGGAACCTGAGCAAGGCCACGGTGGGCTCAGGCCCCTGGCACTCTACCTGTGGGATGCAGCTGGCCCAGCCCTCCTGGAGAATGGCTACCCAGCACTCCATGAGGAACAAAGAGGAGAAGACCAAACCAAAAAACCTGTTCTTAGGCTACAGTAGTTCCATGGAACTGGTGGGAGGCCAGCAGTTGCCTGTGAGGTGGGGCCAAGTTGCTTCACAAGTATGGGCACCGCAGGGTGACAGCTGCTCCCTGGGAAGTGGATGGGCTCCCTGTTGGAAGCTTGGTCCAGACCCAGGAGCCAGAATCCCCCTTGGTGACCACCTAAGGCCCGGAGCGAGGCCCACCCATTGCAGAGCCTCTGCCCCGGGTCGCAGCCCACAGCCCCCTCAATTGTTCTCGATCTGCTCAATGTCCAGCTCGCCGTCCAGAGAGCAGAGGCTGTTCGTGCAGGCGCCAAGGCCCTGCCAGGCTGCGGCCGGCTCCCCTTTCCTGCAGCAATCCTCGTCAAGACTGCAGCCATCCGACTCCTCACACGACAGGTCCTCCTGGCAGGGGAAATGATCGTCGAAGGAATGGGGAGCAGGCTCTGGAACCGGGGTCGCGGCAGGGGTCTGGCCCCCTGGGTTGGAGGCTGAGAGCAAGGCGGTCCAGGATCGGGTGCCGCTGACAAGGGCAAAGGGGTTCGGGGAGCTGGGGTCTTCCACCCCCACGCTCAGGCAACTGAGGCTGCTGAAGGCCTGACAGTTCTGTGGGAGAAGAGATACTATGGTCAGCGAAGGGCCGGTCTCCTAGAACCTCAGGACACACACCCTACAAAGCCCCACAAAGCCTAACTGGCACTTCATCTGCCAGGCTGTAGCAAGTCCACCATGAGTGAGACTTACTCATGAAGAAGTACCCCTGGCTACTGAACACTGTGTTGCTAAAAAGTATACAATTGCAGTTGCTATAGAGGGCAAGAACTGGATGAGGCCCCACTTGTGGGTTGCAGTGAGACAGGTCCATCTGTGACATTTTTAGTAGACTGTTGGAAAGCCATTTCATTCCAGATGTCCCTCATCTGGGATTGGTTCTCCCTCTTCAGTGCGCAAATCCTTGTATGAGATTGTATATGTGGTCAGCTTCAGGATCTGGACTGGACCTACTATGATGTAAATGCCCGCTCAGTAGCTGCTAACCCTGTGGTATGCACATGTCCTATGCAGATACAGTTCTTCCTGAATAATTTTACCTGAGGCTGTGACTGAGTCTGAGAAGACAGTGCAATGTATGCATGAAAACAGAAACAAGATTTTTTTTTCTTGGTGGTGGTGCTCGAGCTTGGACCAGAACCTCACGTGTGCTAACTGTGCCCTGTATCATGAACTACATCTCCAGCCCTGACATGAATACTCACGGCTACACTGTATTAAATAAAACCCGTGAGTGATCCAGAGTCCACATGTCCTCTGAGACACAGACCAGGGCGAGAGCGAGCACGTGACACAATGCCACCTTATGAGAAGGGGGCTGAGTCAGATGGAGTTATCACCAGGGGACACCACTGCCATAATTCCTACCCCACCCCACCCACTTCCCATGACCAGAGCGAGGCGGAGGGGGCAGTGTGCTAGAGATCTTTATCTATGTCCCAACTGGGTATTCAGAACTTTCCAGATACCTGGTTTAACACAGGTTCTGGGATTCCAACTGAGGCTGAAAATGCAGTAGCTTTGACCCACACGGATCTGCAGCGGGAGGCCAGGGTCCAGCTGCTTCTAGCCGTCACCCGTTGGGGGCCTCTGCAGCCTCATCTGAAAGACATGTGACAGTCCCCACCTTAACTGTGGGACATCTACTAGCCCCAGAGAGGAAGTGTGGCTGCACAAGAGCTTCTCCCTGGTGCGACACTAAGTACAGCTAAAGATGGTGTCGAAGCCACTGAGCAGAGTGTCAGCCCCAACACCGCACATTGGTGCCACCAAACAGTTCAGATGTGGGTCTCCTAAGCAGACATGGATGGGAGTTGTGGCAGTGAGGGACACGTGTGGCCTGCCTGATGTCCCTCAGAGGTCCTGCAGCAACTGGGGAAAGAGGAGCAGACTTTGGCTTCTCCCCAATGCACAGGAACTTAATAGCGCCTGCTGCCTCTCACCAGGTGATGAAAGACACAAGCCTGTCCCAAGGGCCCCAATCCTTTCAAAGGCTGAAGTATTTATGTCTGCTAGCCACTACAGCAAACAGGCTAATAGAACAGGCTCAACAGACAGAAGATGAAAGGTGCCCTCTCTAGGGGAAAGTGGCTGTGCACAGGCACACACGCTGTTCCGACACTCTGCAAGAAACACCCTGCTGATGGGTCCACTTTTCTTGAGATCTTTCAATTAAAAAAGGAGGGGCAGACAAGATGGCTCAATGGGTGAAGGAACTGGCCACCAAGCCTGATGACCTGAGTTCAATCCCTAGAACCCCCATGGTGGAAGGGGAGAACTGACTCCCAAAAGTTGTCCCCTGACTTCAACAAGCTCACCAGAGCACCCTCCCCCCATGTGCCTAATAACTAAATATCAAGAAAGAAAAGAGAAAGGAACAGGCTGGGGTGCTATGGAGCTCAACTCTGGGTTTCAGGGAAAAAGGGTGGGATACCATCTTGTCCTGAGATTCAGGCCCAGGCAGAAGACCCCACAGCCAGCTGTAAGACCCTGCTGATGCTGAGATTTATTTGATGTTCAATGTAGCCCACAGTCATAGAATGCATTTCTTCCCTGCCACAGCAATACTTGGATGCGACTTGGGGTGACTTCTGTCACTGGCCTGAGCTGAGTGAAACAGAGCATGGCACAGAGAGAGAGAGAGAAAGATGGCTCAGCACTGGCAGTTCCTTCCTGGGCCAGACTGCATGGATGGAGGAGCCTAGGGGTGAGGCTAGGACTAGTCAAGGACTGGGGAGCCCAACCCACCCTACTGCATCCCTGGTTAAGCACTGCATCTTTTTGCCTCAATAGCTGTGTAAGAGCAAAGAGCAATGTATAGTTAGAACCCAGGTGTCTCCAGTGCTCATTGACTGCTAGATGGGCAATGCCAACGGTACTTGAGTGTCATCACATCACCCCTGCCAAGCCAGTGCACTTGGAAAACTTTGATGACTCAAAATTGAATCATTTGGCCACAGTTAAAAACAAGAGCCACCACTGAACGCTCCATCTGGTGACATGCTCCACCTGCCAGGGAATAATGTGGCTGCCATAATGAGGCAGCTAGTGTTCTGTCCAGAATCCCATCCCTGGGAAGCCCACCCAGGTGGAGACACACACTGTGTACCCATGCTCAGGCCCACTGTACCCTCAGCACGCCTGCCTGCCCTCTCCTAGCAGGTCAGGCTGCTCCCATGAAGAGCGAGCGAGCACTGCATGGGCTGTTGCTGGCCTGGAGACCTGCGTACCCTCAAAAGAGTCCAGGGAGAGCACAGAATGGTGATGTTCCAAGTGCCACGTGAACATACCATCCCAAGTTGAAATTGCTACTCTAGGACATACTTTGTCTCACCCAATAGCTTCTGTTCTTGAGGCCCATGGATGGGCGCCCCACTTCTTACAGGCCATCAAGCTCAGTGGGAACTGTCCTTATGGCTTCAGGCCAATGACCAGAGACACTGAGCCCATTCTTCGAGCCCACAAGAAGGACTCTAGAACAAAACCATGCCCAGGGAGTTTTCCTACCAAACCAAGCAGCCCTCAGCTCTAGTCGGTCACAACAGGGACCACTGACCATGCTGTTGCTCTAGCTTGGGTCTCTGGCTCAGCACCCAGCACCAGCCAGCCAGAAAACACTGCTAACTCTTCTCCCAACCATAGGGCCTTTATTATACACGGACTTATTCCATCATCTTCCTTCTGGGTAGGAGGCTCTGGGCTGGACAGTGATGAAAGCGGCTTACTCCTGGGGTTCTTTCTTTCCTGGATTCCAATCCCCTGAGGGAAACATGTCAGCTCAGCATACCCTTGGCCCCTGTGCCTGGACAGGGCAACTGCCTTGCCAAGCCTTGTGCCAGATCAGCTTGTTCCCTTCTCCAGGTGATATGGGCCAACATGTCAAGCATGACAAGGGGACCTCAGAAAGATCTTCTAAGCTACCAAACCATCTGTTTCCTCAGCAGTGACACGGAAGGCTAAGTAAGACCTGAGCAGAACAGATGACAGCAAAGCCCGCCCCCCCTCAATGCCCAGGGAACACTGGGTGCCAAGGGCCCCAAGCTTATAAGCTCTGTCCCTCATACTTAGAAGTGGGCATCTGGGGACACAGACAGGCCAGCTGGTGTGGGTGGTGGTGGTGTATGCCTAAGAACAGATGGCACAGCATCCTGCTGCAGGCCTCAGAGGAGGAGTACAGGCAACCTAGATTCTAAAGCCACAGGGGCTCGGCTTCTCTGGTGCCCTGTGGCCTTGCTTCCTGCCTCCTCACCTGAGAAATGCATTGTTCTTTTTGAGCTAGCTGTTCCAGTGGGATATTTTAAGAAATGCAAAGACAAGTGGAAGCAAACTGGGGGCAGGGAGTAGGCTGCGGACATCCCACCGAGTTCCCTTAGCCAAACCAAAGCACCTACTCTCCATTGCTTGGCTGCTGCATGGTCACAGTTGTCCCTTTCGGAATGCCTGGGGGCTAAGAAGCCTGAAGAACACCTTCCTCACAGGGGCAGCCCAGCTCAAGATGAACTCCACAAGTGAAATAAGTACTGTCCTGCAGCCAGCAGAATGACATCTCAAGGGCTAGCCATGTTACCCGAGCCCCAGGCAGAGGCCCAGCTCCTGTGTTGCCTTGCTACACAGCCTTTACGAGTCTTGTCAGCTTCCCTGCCCTCCATCACGGTTTCTTCAAAAGCCTCCCTCCATCAACTGCCTGCTTACTAATCCCCAACTCAAGCTCTACTTCTTGGAACTAAAACAAGGTACGTAAGGCTTGGCATGTGGGACCACAGGGTCCGTCACACATCTGCACTCCAGGGCGCTTCTCCCCAGGAACTCCTCCTCTGTTCCTTCTAGAGCAGGAATGCCACGCCCTGAGCAGATGCTGCTGCTGGGCCCTCAGCACTACCACCTTGAGTCTGCTGGGGAGCCAAGGCTGCTAGAGACACCTGCCCCTTGAGCAGCTATGTTCGAAGAACAGCTGTTGCATGAGGATGTCAGTGTCTGGTGGTGACAGGTGATGTTCACCAAGTGCAGACATGCTATCTCCTGGACAAAAAGTGTCCAGTCCCTCTGTGGTAACCATGCTTCAAGGCTGCCATGCTTGTTTCTCTTTCCCATGTCATTTCCCTTTTTTAATGAACCCATAAAAACAACATGTCGTGATGGCTCAGTTACTAAGCAACACAACAACACAAGCAACAAGGACCTGAGCTGGATCTCCACAATCTGGTTTTTTTGTTTAGATTTGGTTTGGTTTTTTTAAAGCCAGGTGTAGTGGTGCATGCTTATAATCCCAGAGCTAGGGATCAAGAACAGGTGGATCCTTGGGGTTTGCTGGCTAGCCAGCTTGACCTAATCAGAGGCCTTGTCAAAAAACAAGGATGGAGGCTAGAAAGATAGATCAGTAGTTAAGAGCAGCTGCCTCTCTTGGAGAAGGCTGGCTTTGATTCCAAGTACCCATATGTCAGTTCACAAAACCACCTGCAACTCCAGTTCTAGGAGATCTGATGCCCTTTTCAGGCCCCCACAGGCTGCTGCACACATGTGGTACACACAAATTCTTGAAAGCATGCATACATATGCGATAGAATAAAGGAATAAACAGGTGGAGAGCAACTGAGGAACACTACCCAAGGTTAACCTCTAGCTTCCATGCGTGTGTACATACAGACACACATATGCACATATGCAAACATCTGAACATACTCACACACATGTGCACATACATGTATACAAACACATAAGTAGAGACTTAAAAGAAAAGCCAAACATTATTGCCCTCTCTATGTTATAGGTCTCAGAGTCTCCTCAAATCCTTCTAAGACACCAGAACAAGGCCAGTCCATGAGGCCAGGCGGGCAGCTGGCTCTAGCTGGCCTTGCATAGGGCTGAGCCCTTGGATCTGCCTGAGTGGAGGCACTTCCTGCCCAAGCAGACACTGTACAACAGAACTGTGCAAGTATCTAAAAACAACAGGCCACGAGACAAATTTTCTACATCTCCTTTGTGTTGGGGCTGATAAAGCATGTAGTTTCCCTGGGTTTGCTTTTGATTTGTTTATTTATTTTGAGAGAGAATCTCACTATGTAGTTCTTACTAGCCTCAAACTATCACAGAGATCCACTTGCTTCTGCCTCCTGAGTGCTCCGATTAAAGACCACCATGTCCGGTCTTTTATACATACTCTCAAGCAGGGTCAACAAGACTGTGCTCACTCAGCCCACCTCTCTGTGTAGTACTCTGGGCCTTTTTGAGCCTAGATGGTCTCCTGACTCTCAGGCATGTGGGAAACGCTGACTGGAAAACCTGGTGGGAAAGCCAGGATGCCAAGGACTGAGACAGGGAGCTGAAATAAGTTGTGGTCCTTGGGGCCCTGATAGCACCACTGATTTGGCACCAAAGACTCTGGGCTCCTCCCAGACCCCAGGTTCCAGAAGCCAACAGGTTGATGGGAGCAGTAAATACCTGTTGTGTGGAAGCCATCACTGGGGAGGTTCCCTCCTTCCTTCCTGAACCACTGCTTCCCCAGTGCCCATCTTTAGGAGCCAGCATATGCTCTGCAAGCATCTGCCTCATGCTAGGGGGATGGTGGCACCCCCCCCCTTGGAGCTACACCAATGGGTAACAGACTACAGAGCCTATTTTAGCTCAGGTAGTCATTTGTCCCTTCTTACTAACAAGGGGACAAGGGCCAGGGGTCGTGATATGCTTCAAAACTCTGCCAACTACCTTCAGGCCAGGAAAGCCAACATACAGTCAAATCCAGGTATGCTATATGGCTGCTTAAATCATGCCACTCTCAGAGACACCCTAGGAACAGCACCATAAAGCTGTGACATCCCCCTTCAGGACCTTTTGACCCACAGTCACTCTGGGCCTTGGCTATCTCTGCTCTGCAATTCCCCTGCTGCACCTCTGGGAGCACCTACCTGTTACAGTCTACATGCTGTGGTCTAGTCCAGGGTAATACTGGCGGCTGCAGGTCCAGAAGGTAGTTTGTACTGTAAGAAAATGACCTAACTCAGGGGTTGTCAGTTCTGGAACAGTCCGTTTACAGGCACAGCCTAAGAAGCTGGGCCTGTGAAGAATAGACCTAGGGCCAGCAGCCTCAGTCGACACTAGGACCAGACCCAGGGAGAAGAAAGGCAGGGTCTGGCAGAGTCTTGATGTCACCCATCAAATAGGGTGCTGCCAGGGAGAGGCTGCTTCACAACAGGGAACTCCAGAGTTCTTAAGGATCGGCTAGAGTGATGTTCACTGGACCACACCTTTCAGGTAGGCCAGGGCCTGGCCCTATTCCCCACATGTGCTCAGGATGGTGCAGCCATGTGAACTCCCTCTGCTGCCAACCATTCTGGCTGCCCAGCTCCTACTGGGCATGCTTTCCTTTCACTGACATGCTCTTTCTCCCCTACTAAACCCAACCTCACACATGCATTTTGGAGCAGAGCTCAAATGTCTGTTTGTCCTCTGTTCCCTGCCAGTCATACAGGTCATGCCCCATAGCCTAGTTCAGGGACTGCCTCATAGTGTGCCTGCTGAAGGGTCCAGACCTAGAGTTCTGCAGGTAAGAAGAGGCCTTGGCGGTCCAGAACCCTGCAGATTTCCCGAATGGCAATTAGCCAGTGTCCCCTCTCTGCTGGCACCTAACAGAACACATGATGGCTGCTGTTCCTGCTCTAGGCCCCAGGATGGCAGATGGCATGCCTGAACACAGAGGGTATGGAAGCCAACTTCAAGGGCCTCCCTGAGCCCTCACCATTGGAAAACAAACATTTTGTTTCTGCAGTGAACATTCCACTCAGCACAGACTCAGGAAGGAGTTTGTGAAACCACTTGGCTCACAGTTTGGGGTGAAGAGGATTCTTTGCTTAACAACGTCAAGGGACCTTTCCAAAGCACACAGGGATCTGGCTGGGGGCCAAGCCAATACTTTCTGAGCCCACAACCCTCGGGGAAGTACAGGCCAGCAGAATGCCCACAGCAACTCTGGGGCACAGAGGTGGGGCTGACGTGCAGTGGGAGGGAGGCGATGCAGATGTGCATCAGGAGGGAGGCGGTGCTGATGTGCACCAGGAGGGAGGCGGTGCAGATGTGCACTGGGAGGTGGTGCTGATGTGCACCAGGAGGGAGGCAGTGCAGGTGTGCACGGGGAGGGAGGCAGTGCAGGTGTGCACGGGGAGGGAGGTGGTGCAGATGTGCACCGGGAGGGAGGCGGTGCAGATGTGCACCGGAAGGCAGTACTGATGGGAACAGGGAGGGAGGCGGTGCTGATGTGCACTAGGAGGGAGGCGGTGCAGATGTGCACCGGGAGGGAGGCGGTGCAGATGTGCACCAGGCCTTCTCAGCTCCACCTCTGGAGCCCTTATCCCCTAGACACTGTTATCCATGGAATGTAACTCAGATAATAGGAATCCATACTGGAAAAGTGAGCCACTCTTGGCCAGTGTTGGTCATCTCACTTTACAGATGGGCCAATCAAGACTGAAGGAGGAAGGGACTTACACAGCTAATGGAT
>LOJH01007770.1:0-19291 GCA_001685095.1 Ellobius talpinus
TAGCTCATGCACCAGGGATAGATCCTGGTCCTACTGCCAGGTGCCTCACAGATAATCCATGCTTTGCCACTGTCTCCCAGATGTGGAGGCCTAGTTCAGTCCCATGGAAGTTCCACAGGTCTGGAGTTCCTGAGTTTCCATGAGCTTGGTTCAGCTCTCTCTGTAGATTCCTTCATCATAACCTTGATCTACCATTGGTTAATAAAGAAACTGATTTGGCCAATAGCCACGTATAATAGAGTCAGGCAGGATACAGGGAGGAAAAGGGTTGTGTCAGAGAGATGCCAGCAACAGCCAGAGAAGCAAGATTTGAGGTAGCAAGTCACAAGCCTCATGGTAAAATATAGAATAATAGAAATGGGTTAATTTAAGTTGTAAGAGCTAGTTAATAATAAGCCTGAGATAATAGGCCAACAGTTTGTAATTAATATTAAGTTTCAGAGTGGTTATTTGGAAACTGGTGGGCAGAAGAGAAACCACCAGCTACACAGCCCTGTGTGCCAACATTCCAGGCTCCCCAAGTGCTTATCTGTGGACACAAGGACCCTGTGCTGCCTCTAGTTTACTTAGAATTAGAATAGATGTTTTTGACTGTTTTTTTTCTTAATCTATTTTTAAGCTAGGAAATAAAAAATGTATTTTTAAAACCTATCCTAGGAGTAAGGGGAAGAGGGTAGACAATGTTTCCAGGTATATTTAAGCATCAATGTTCCAGTGAATCTTAGAATCTCTGGGTTACAAAGAACAGTGGAATCATAGTCTTACAACATGGGAGCAGTGGAAATCTATAAATGTGTCATAGATTTCTAGATTCCTAGGGGTGGTGGTTTGGATGAGAGTGGTCTCTGTGGTCTTCCATCTCCATATATTTGAATGCTTGGTCCTCAGTTGGTGAAACTGTTTGGGAAGGATTAGAAGATATAGTTGCTGGAAGAGGTTTGTCACTGGGGGTAGAAATTGAGATTTCAAAATCCCAAAGGATTCCCAGTTTCTCTCCCCCCCTTCCCTCCCTCCCTCTCTCTACCTTATGCTTGCAGATCAGATGTAAGCTTTTAGCTTCTACTCCAGTGCTACGCTCCCACCATGGTGGTCATGTACTCCAGTCCTCTGGAACTCTGAACTCCCAATTAAACGCCTTATTGTATAAATTGATTTGGTCATGGTGCTTTGTAACAACAATAGAAGAGTAACTAATCTTTCCTAGACCTCTAGGATCTTTCTTAAAAGACTGAAGTCTTGCAGTCAGATCAAGTTAGACTAAATATCTAGAGGGCTCTCAGGAGACCTTCAATGTGTTGACTTCTGCTTTTCCATCTTCCTGCCTTAGAGGGCTTTTCCTGACTTCTTATCCTCAGTGTGCCCTGGCCGATGACACTTTCTTTTGCTTTATGTCTGTTCATTTGTTAGAACTGCTCATTACCTAGCATGTGATGGTTTTTTTCCCCTTATTTGCTTGCTGCCCATCTCCCATATAGATTATATTAAAGTCAAGAACTTTAGCTGTTTACTATTAAAACATTCTTAAAACAGTGCTGGCATATTACAAGAGCTAAAAACAGTTGTCGGTTCATTCTATGAATACTTATTGCATACTCACTTCCTGTTGGTCTCTTGGAGATGATCTTGTCTTGGGATGGAAGAAAGGTCTCAGTTTGAAGGCCAAACACATTTGGTGGTAGATAAGTGGAGCACTATGTTGAGAAGCATTCTCAGAGATCTGAGAATCCAAAGTGTACGCGGGAACGGGAACGTGATTAACAATGTCAGGCATGAAGCAACAAAGGAGGGAAGTAGTTGCGACTCCTGGGGCTCCTTGAGCTCCAGAAAGAGATGGGGTACCTGGAGTTCAGACAGCATAGGAAACCCCATCAATCTTTCTGTGTCTTTTGTGGATGGAAGGCCATTAATAGGAAACCAGAAAATGGAGCCTAGTCCCAACTAAGGAATCTTCATGAGCATGTTCCAGTAATCCCTAACTGCCAGTCTTGAAACATTGCATACCACAGAGCCAAGTGCCCTATGACCCAAACCTTTGACATCAGCCAGGGCTGTCCATATTTGCATGACCACGATTTGCATAGACCTTATTTGCATGCCAGAGATTACAAAACTGGAAATTATTTGTGTGGCAACTCATGTTAACCTCCTAGACTGTACACCGGCCAATCTGAGCTGTATGCCCTTTCATGTCGTGAATGACATGCTAGGCAATTGTACACAAGGCACTCATCCTAACCGAAAGTGCTTCTCTAAGATGGACGCACTGCCCTCCAACCTTGTGTGATAGGCAGGACTCTAATTATACCTCAGACTGCTGCCCTCTGGCAGTATACTCAAAAACTATTTTCCCTATTTTATTGTAGATGGTAAAATCATTCCCCACCTGTGTCTGTCAAACCCTTGCCTGATCATAGGCTGGGTACACCCTGTTCACTATGCTGTCAGACTCACTATGTTAGACCCTGAGCTAGAGGGCACTCTGTACATCCCCCCCNGTCCCCATTAGTCCTCAGGTTCTTCCTCTTTCCTGGGCCTTTGAAGGGGTTAAAAAGATGCAGAAGTCCCTGGCCCTGAACCAAGTCTGGAACCCAATTCTGTCTGAACTCACAAACCAGTTATTTTTAAAAAAAATCCAAAGAGAAAAGGAAGAAAAAAAAGAAAGAAAAAAGAAAAAAAAACCTGATTGTTCCAGTCACTGTACCAGCCAGCTGAGAGAATAGAGATTTGAAAGGAACAAAGGGTTTCCTCAAACATTCAGATCAAGGGCTTGGCTTAGGTGGTAACCAGTAACCTACCACCGTGGGCTTTCTGACAGAACCTTCAGAATGGCGGCCTCCGTTCCTGCCCCACTCCTGGCAGGGGGATGGGGAACCCAGGGACACTCTCCTCCCATGCCCTGAGGGAAGCAGCTTATAATCAGACTCTGAGCACTGCAAAGTTCCTGTCGCTGTGGCACATGCAACTCCAAACCAACCTTAAGGACATTGTCATCTGCCTATGAAGCGTGAGCACCAGCTCTCTGGTTCTTCCTGGTGCCATCCTTCCCTTTCACCCCTGGCATTGAATTTTGTCTTAGGACAGCTTTCAGAGACTGGGAACAGGTGAACTGGAGGACTTAGAAGGAACAAACAGGAAGAAGGGATCTACCTGATATTCTTGGACACAGGACCAAGCTAGAGTCTGGGGCTCTTAAGGTGTCTCAAGCCAAGTACAGGATCCTTTGTTTAAAAGTAGAGGTATGACCCTGAGCCATGGAGACTTCTGGGCATGCCGCAGCTGAGGGCCGTGTGGGGGTTCATGGTCCTACCCTAGCCCAGGACTGGGTTGATGTCCAGGGTTCTTGTTTTCATGGAAGATAGTGTAAAAACCCGGGTCTAGACCAAAACCTGAGGCCCTGTTGGTTTCTGAAGGTCAGGAGGCCGCCATAACTGCACAGCTCTGAGTACTCTGCATAGCAACCCAAGGCCATGGTAACACCCAGGCCGAGCTGCAGCCTGGGGCCATGTCTGGGTCTGTGGCCCTGCTGCAGCCATGGTCTGTGTTGATATCCATGGCTCCTGGTACCACCAAAGGCCAGGCACATGCCAGAGATCTGGGCTGCCACCTGGGGTCACGCTGTTGTCTGAAGGTCACCTTGTAGCTGGGGCAATGTAGATCTGAGCTGCCTGTGCAACCTCCTGGGGCCATAGTGACATCCAGGCCAGGGATGTCACTCACGACCATGTGTAGGTCCAGAGTTCTAGGGCAACCTGGCTCTATGGTGATGTTCATGATCCACGTTGCCACTGAAGACCACAAGAACACACCCCTCTGCCTCTAGACCACCACCTGTAGCCATTTTGGGGTCTGAAGGACATGTTGCTGCCAGATAATGCCAACCTCAGTGGTTTGGGCTGCTACCTATGACCATGGTGCTGTCAGGGCCTGAACTGCTGCCTAGAGCTATGTCTGTATCTGTGGCCCCACTAGAGCCAGGGTCTGCATCGATGCCCAAGGTTCTGGTTACCACTGAAGCAGTGCAGATGCCCAGGCTGATACCTGAGGCCATCTTGGTGTCCTCAACCAGCGTGGCCAGCACTGCCACCCAGGGCCATATTGATACCCATACCTGAGCTGTGGCTTGGGGCCATTTCTGGGTTTGGGACCATTTCTGAGTCAGTGGACCTGCCACAGCCAGAGTCTGTGTTGAGGTCTCTGGCTCCCATTGCCATTGGGCCAAATGATGACCTGAGATCTGAACTACCACCTGGGGCTAGGTTGGAGACCAGGGACTACACTGCTGCTGGCCACATCTGGATCTGAGAGGCCTGCACTGCCACCTGGGGCCATGGTGACATCCTGCTCCAAACTGCTGCCAGTGACCACTTCTGGGTCTGTGGTCCTACAACAATTGGGATATGTGTAGATGTCTATTGCCATGTTACCACAGGGGGGCCGTGCAAAACATGTGTCAAAGTACTAGGGCTCTGCTGAGCTGGCCTCACCCCTCACTGGCCCAGAGTGACCTGCTCCCCACACACACAGGAGAGCCTGCCCTGAAACTCCCCAGACCTGGGATAATGGACCCTGAAGATTCCTGCTTGGGAAAGCTGGTCCTGCTGCTAATAAGAGAACTGGCTCTCCATGTTTGCTTGTCCCCACCCCTCACCATGGGCCTAGGAGAGCCCGTTCCACCCCTCACCTGAGAGGAGTGGTCCTAGCAGCTTGAACTGACCACCTCAGCACAGGCACACAACTGTAACAGGGGAGTGCTTGTTCGTTTCCCGACCACTAAGAACCGAATAATCACACAGAAACTGTATTAATTACAACACTGCTTGGCCAATAGCTTAGGCATATTTCTAGCTAATTCTTATATCTTAAATTAACTTATTTCTATTAATCTGTGTATCACCATGTGGCTGTGGCCTATTGGTAAGGTTCCAGGGCAGCTGTCTCCTGTGACCCAGGGCGATGGCAGAATATTAGAGATGAAAGTCAGTGGGGGTCCAGTATTGATGATGTGCCAAAGTCAGAGACCCTGAACCTGACCAACCACTCATCACACATTGACCATTTGCATGTAAAGCTGTTCGGACAAAAGGGTCTACTGCATGACACACAGCAGCTCCCAGTGCCACTAAGATGAATGAAGGGGAGGATGGAGAGGTGGGAAAGGCAGAGGCAAGAAGTATTTTTCTTTCTTTTTCTTTTCTTTTTTTTTAGCTTTTCTTAGGGGGCACTACCAGAGTGAGTGGTGGACATGGAGGAACTAGGAGATGAGTGGGACTGGGGTGCATTTTGTGAAACTCCTCCCCAAAAATATCAATAAAAATGGAAAAGGAAAGAAAAGAGCAGAGCTATCGCAATAATCATAATATCGTTAGGAATGTCAATAGGGAGCACTTACAATGAACAGGAACCCTGCAGAGCACTTTGTGTAGCTCATCCTTACCAGGGTTTCAGGACTATTGTCACCTCTGTGGGACAGATGAGAAAGCAGGTTCAGAGAAGAGCAGCGGCCTACAGGACCTCACAGTGTGAGCCAGTGGGGTCAGGACACTGGCCAGATAAGCTTGACTCTGGAATTCTCTGCCTATCCTCAGACACACTAAAAATGCTGACACTTCAGCATGAGAGGGAACTGACTCACTGCAGGACTAAGGAACAAGTACATGCCCACATTCCTCCCTTGTGCCCCAGCTTTCTCGTTTTTTCTCAAGGGTTTGGATTTGAAAATTATAGACCTCAAAGATACTGTCTCAGCCAAGCCCAGAGAAACAAAGTATCTCCTTTCCCAAGAGGGAGGGAGCCCGTGAAGCCAGAGCATTTCCCTTTCTCTGGGCCAGACTTGGTTTCCTCAGCCAGGCCTTCCCTTGACTCTCTTCCAAAAGTTGTCAGCGATCTGACAATCTGTTGCTGTTAAACTCTCAGCCTCTTAATTCTTGCCAAACGCTGCCCCTGATTCTGACACTCTGGCTATATTGCTTGCCCAGGTATCTACGTAGTCTGTTCCTTGGTCTATTTGCTTCAGCTCTAGGCTTCATCAGAACAGCAACCTTGTCCCTTTCGAACAAAGTGACAAAGTCTCCTCATACCCTTCATGAGTTCCTACCCTCAACGAACGGGGCTAAACTGCTGGTCCTGGCGCTGTTCCGTCTTCTCCGCCTCCCTTACAACAGGACTCAAGACAAACCAGATTTTCTACTCCAAGCTCTTGTTCCTCTCCCGGCTTCTTCCTTCTTTTCTCTAACCTCAAAAGCCACCCCTCCCCCGTGGTCTTTTTTGGATCTCATCTCTAGCACCTCCCTCCACGAACACCATGCCAGTATGTTGTCCACATCAATGCATTTCCAGTGTGTTGCCTTTGCCAGTTTGCTTTTGCAAACTAGAAAACTCCAAGGTCTCATTCCTCCATAGAAACATCAAACTAACACACTCAGGAGCCGGATAAATAGATGCAAGAGCTCTGGATAACAGCCTAAGGTTTATAATAACCAAGTATACATCCAGTTAAGGAACAGCTGCTTTCAAAACAGTAGGAGAAGTTCTCTGGCCTCTGTTGGGCTCAGCCCCAGTGCTTCCCTAGTGCAGCTGCTGTATTGGACTAGACGAGGTAGCTGTCCTGCTCCTGGTTTTCTTCCTGCAAACCTTACTCACAACACGCCAGCATGTTGCGATGCCACTTGCATGTTACTCTCTGTTTATTTTGACTCTGATCTCTCTCAAGCAGAGACTACACACAGGCTCTGTTAAAGAAACAGGAGCAGGACACACAATAGATCACAGATGCTTGTGGCCAGACTGTGGAAGGCATACATAATAAGCCATCTGTGACCCTAGGCAGAAGCCGGGGACTTCAGTGCTACTCTGCACCGTGGCATGTGCAGTAGGAAATGCACATGTATGTTCAGAACCAAAGCTTCCATGAAGTTCCATGCAACATGGGCGAACACTACCTGAAACTTCAGATTTGTTCTACATTTGGTTTTGATGGATGCTTCGTTGGTACGCATTCAGCAACCTTTTGCTGTTGCCAGATTTTTCCCGCCTCCCACATTCAGCTGTAAGATCTCACATGGGGTGACGCTTACAGTTTAAGAAGTCGGGGTATGTGTAATCCCTGTGAAAACCATGAAGAAATATCTGCAGTCTGACAGGTCACAGAACTACAGCTGTTTATAAGCATGGGTAGAACATACTTTAAATGTCTATCAACAGGTGAGATCAGGTATGTTCAGTGTGAGGTGGCTCACCAACATGGCTACCTAAATAAGACCTGGGCAAGGATGTCATCAATAGATATGCTAACACGGAAGACAGAGTGATCACGAAACCTCAGCCTTAGACAAAGAACTGCTTGCAACTAAGGAATGTTGAGAGTGGGAGAAGTAGTCTTCCTAGGGGAGGAGCACAGCATTGTTTATCCAAGACCAATGATCAGCCCTGAAAACATGTATATATATATGTGTGTATATATGTGTGTGTGTATAAAATTATACAGACTGATAAGATTGCATTTATATATTAAGATATGTATATGTGTGCATATGCATATATATGTAACAGTAATTAAAGAAAAGGGCAAGAATTTGAAAGAGAGCAAGGGGGTTAGAGAGAGGGGGTTTAGAGGGAAGAAAGGGAAGGGAAAATGATGTAATTATACTATAATCTTAAAAAATAATAATAAATATTTTCCATCATAGGTAGTTTGTCTTTTATGAGGTTATTTTCATTTAAAAGAATGAATATGTGATGCTAACTATGTTGGTATATTATAAAAGCACACATTAGTTTATGGAGAGTCTGGGCCACACTTACATGGCCATGTGTGGCCACTGAAACATTATGTTTCTCAGAGAGAACACGGCAGAACCTGAGGTTTTTTCTATAAAATAATTCAATGATGTGACCAAATCAACTCCTCTCATTTTGCCAGACTGCGAAAGCCTCCTAGGAATTTTCATTGAAATATTAACTTGAACCTTTATAGCTTTAGTCTACAATAACTGTTTTCAACTCCTGGAAAGTAGCAGTTGTGAAGGCATTTCTTGTTAGTTTAGCTTGGTCAATAGGGAGGGTTTTTTCCTTCTGAGGAGGAGGCTTATTTGTTGTTACTTTGCTACACTGTTGAGTATCGGGTTTCGGAGGTAAACAGAGATGTTTTAGAGTCCTATTAGCCGGGGTTTGGTGATTGTCAGCATCGCTGTTTTACTTTAATAACTTTGAGACTACTAACTAAGATCTAAGATGTGTGAGGGTAATAGCTACTACCATAAATTCAGTGTCTTGAAAAGGCAAAGCTATAAAACTAGGAGATGCTAACTGGTGACAGTATGAAACAGGTGTTGCTGTGTCCCAAACAGTGAGACAAGGCTGCGTAAAGCTTCATGAGACTCTAAGTGGAAACATTTAAATTATATCCTGAAAATTCCTCAGAAATCAAGGAGCGAAAAATAGTATCTTTGATCAGGATCGATATGTGATCTATCGAAGAAAACTAAAAGACCATGGGGCAGCCCTGGGCACCACCAGTAACACTGCCACTTGGCAGAAAACAAGCAGGGCACACAGCTGGAGTCGGCTTTGTTTTTTAAGAAAGAATAATCTTGGCTCCAAACTAAGGAAAGATCCCCAGTTCGCACTTGTTTTAAAGAGAATGTGTGCATAATTGCCAGGCATGGTGGTAAGCATCAGTAACCCCAGCTCGCAGAGACAGGAGGATCACTGCAAGTTCCAGGCTAGCCTGGTCTACATAGCAAGTTTCAAGCCAGCAAATACTACAGGGTGATACCTTGTCTCAGAGAATGAAGCCGTAACATTTAAAAACGGGGGTGATGGGGGTGGTGGGTGGGGGGTGAGTAGCAGGGGAGTATTCTGGGAAAAAAGTATCAAAACACACAAAAGAAAAATGAGAAATAAAAACAGAACTACAAAAGAACCAGTTAAATACAGAAGAAAGTGGTAGAGGAGGGAATGGAGGGCAAAATACTAGAAGACATGGAACAAGTAACAAAATGGCAAAAGTAAGTATCAGTAACTCACTTAAATGTAAATGGGTAATCTTTCCAATCAAAAGGCATACACACACTGAGCTGGGAAAATGGCTCAGTGGGTAGAACAATTGCCACACAAACACCAGGACTGGGTGAAAATCCCAGGACCCACATAAAGCCAGGCAGTGGTGTGTTCTGTCATCCCAGTCCTGTGGCAAGACAGAGGTGCAGACCAGAGATTCTCAGGAAACTAGAGGGGCCGATCAGCCTGGTGTACACCAGTACCAGACGACACAAGAAGAACACTCCTTTAAACAAGGGGTGGGGTGTGAAGACTGACACCTGAGGCTGGCCTCTGATTCCCATACAAACACCACGGTGAGCACACATGTGCATGCACAAAAACACACATGCACACGGATCATACATGCACAAAGACATAAACTGATGAATGGATTGAATTAAGGTAAAATTCAACTATCTGGTTGATAAGAGATTTTCCTTGGATCCAACAATATGCATAGAACAGAAGTGAAGGATGGAAAAGGTATTTCAAGTAAAGGGCGACCAAGAGAAATCTGGGGTGATTATACTATCATATAATATGCCCTTTAAATCAATTGTGACTTTAAGAGAGATACAGAGGAACATTGTATATTTATTTTTGAAATGTCAATATGCTGAGAAGATGTGAGACTTTTACATATACATGCAGTAAATGGCAGAGCTCACCCTTTGAATGTGAGTCCTGAGGGCAGAAACGCGCTGGGGCTCACTCCCTTCTTAGATGCAGCCCCGAGACTTACTATACATGTTTGCTCAATTCCCACCGTCCCCAGCAAGTGACCGTGAGGAAAGAGAAGAGGTAAGTTCTGCGGATTGTGACTGGTCATCCTTAGGGATCTAAGTTCCTGGATGTCCCATTCAGGAAATGGGCATCCGTTCTTTGCTATCCATGCTCCAATCATGGAGACAAGAAAGTACAAGGATTCTTGGACAGGTAGATCTAGCTTCCCCGGCCAAGCATTCCAAGGTTTGTGAGTATACATCAGGGGAACCTGGAAACTCTAAAAGGTTTGCAATTAAAATTGCTGTTTCCTAGGAGGACACTGAAACCCAGACAGGTAGGGTACCAACTGAAGGTCACACAGCAAGCTAACTGCATAGAAAGCATTCAGACAGACTCTCCATCACCCTGCCTGTCACATGCCGTTTCTTTAGGGTGCTCCCCATACTCTGTGATTCCTCTGTCACACCTCTCCGTCCACTTCCCTTGTCACTGCCCACTTTCAATGGTGCTCGGTCCTCTGTCCTCTGCCACATAAGGCCAATGACAGCCTTTTCTGTATTCATGTTATACAAAATGACAGTTTTACTCCCATGGTGGCCCTATGGAGTTAAAATAAAAATGTCAGGCCATCAAGATGACTAAGCAGGTAAAATAACTTGCCTACAAGCCTGCAAATCTGAATTGTAGTCTGGGGAACCACAGCCAAAAGAGTCAACTGACTCCTAAAATTTGTCTTTTGACATGCACATGCACACCATGGCACACAAGTGCCCCCCCGCCATACCGTGAACATGGATAAGCAAAATGATAGGAATAAATAAAATATCTTTAAAAAGAGGTTCTCGAATCCTGTTCTTCCAGTCAGGACCTCCTCCTTCCCTTTCCTGCACCATGGTGCACCATACGCCTGACTCGGCTTCTTGCTGTGTCTTTTCACAAGACTTTCAGAATCAAGCGATTCCTGGCCAAGAACCAAGAGCAAAATTGTCCTGTTCCTCAGTGGATTCTGATGAAAACTGGTAACAAAATCAGGTACAACTCCAAGAGAAGACACTGGAGGAAAGCAAAGCTGGGTCTCTAAGGATTCATGCAATGGCACAAAAGAGTTTATACTGAATCGTGGTCCTCGATCAGTCCTATCAGCTGGAGCTCAACATTTTCAACCTGGAGACTTGGTTGTGTTTAAGTACGGGAAGTGGTTTGACCAGTAATAAAATGTAAGAACTTTTAAAAAAAATTCTCTTTTAGGCTATCCACTCTTCCCTGTTTTCAGAGACATCCATATCTGCTCATAAAGTGCCAGCCTTGTCCCCTTGAAGACAAGGTCATTGTAAACGGATTTGACCATATTGGGTACCTGGGTACCAGAACTGCTACCACATCTGGAAAAGTGAACATTGTTGCCATCACTTACCTTTTTATCGACTTCAACCACATGGTCTCCATGTTCCAGTATGACTCTACTCATGGCAAGTTCAATGGTACAGTCAATGGCTGGGAATGGGAAGCTTGTCATCAATGGGAAGGACATTGGCATCTTCCAGGAGCAAGATGGTGCCATCAACATCAAATGGAGTGACTCTGGTGCCAAGTATGTCGTGGAGTCTACTGGTGTCTTCACCACCATGGAGAAGGCTAGGGACCACTTGAAGGGTGAGGTCAAAAGTGTCATAATCTCTGCTCCTTCTACTGATGCCCCCATGGTTGTTATGAGTATGAACCATGAGAAGTATGGCAACCCACTCAAGACTGTTAGCAATGCTTCCTGCACCACCAACTGCTTAGCCTCCTTGGCCAAGGTCATCCATGACAACTTTGGCACCGTGGAAGGACTCATGACCACATTCAACAACATCACTGCCACTCAGAAGATTGTGGATGGCCCCTCTGGGAAGCTATCATGTGATGGCCATGGGGCTGCCCAGGACATCATCCCTGAATCCACTGGTGCTGCCAAGGCTGTGGGCAAGGTCATTCCCAAGCTGAACAGGAAGCTCACTGGCCTGGCTTTCCATGTTCCTACCTCCAATGTGTCCACTGTGGATCTGATATGCCACCTGGAGAAAGCTGCCAAATATGATGACTTCAAGAAGGTGGTGAAGCAGAGATCCCAGGGTCCACTAGAGAGCATTCTGGGATAAACCAAGGACCAGGTTGGCACCTGCAACTTCAACAGTGACTCCCACTCTTCCACCTTTGATGTTGGGGCTGGCATTGTTCTCAGGGACAACTCTGTAAAGTTCATTTCCTGGTATGACAGCGAATCTGGTTACAGCAACAGGGTGGAGGACCTCATGACCTACATGGCCTCCAAGGAGTAAGGAGCACTGGGCCATCCACCCCAACAAGGACATGAAAGCAAAAGAGAGGCTTTTGGATGTTGAAGAGTCCCTGTCCCAACTCAGCCCCAATACTGAGCTTCTCCGTTACAGTTTCCACATCAGACCCCAGAAAAATGGGAGGGATTTAGGGAGCCCTAAATCTCAGAAAAAAAGGAAGAAAAAGAGTTCTCTTTTAGGCCTTATTTTACAGATAACTGAGGTGGAAAGCCACTAGCCAGTTGTGGTTGGGGTTTATGTCAACAGGACACAGGCTAGAGTCATCTGAGAAGAGGAAGTCTCAACTGAGAAAACGCCCCCATCAGATTGGTCACTGGGGCAGTTTCTTGATTGGTGATTGATATAAAAAGACCTGGCCTGCTGTAGGCCGTACAATTCCTGGGCAGGTGTTCCTGGGGTATAGAAACAAAAAAATTGAGGAAGCCAGTGAAAGTCAGCCAGCAAGCTGTGTTCCACTGGTCTGGGCCTCCAAGCTCCTGCCCTGACTTCCCTTCATGATGGACTAGAAGCTGTAAGGTGAAATAAATCTTCCTCCCCAAGCTTCTTTTGTCCATAGGGCTTTATTACAGTGATAAAAACCTAAGTAAGACACCAGCCAATGAAGCTACTTGGGTTCAGAGCCAAGCCCAGACTCCTGTCTGATTTTGAAGTCCTCATCTGCCCTCAGAAGTATCAGTACCCCTAACAACAATCTATAAACATTTGTCCTTATACCCACAGATAAATGTAGGCTTGACCCCTCAACAAGTAAAAGTCTCTTTGCAACAGATGGAGACCACAACAGAAATCCACAACCAATCAAAATGCATAGTTATGGAACCCAGTTCCAGTGGCTACATTTACAAAATACTCTTACACCTAAGACCCAGGGAAATTGCAGAAGAGGAGCAGAAAAACTAAAAGATAGAGGATCATAGAGTTTGCTATGAGACTGTGTCTCCTAGTAATATCAGAAGATACACCCATGAAGTCTCACCAACATGACTGCCCAAATGTGTACCCAGCAAGGATGATACCAATGGACATGCCAAACTGAATGGAGAAAAGCCCATGAGGGTTCAAACAGACACAAGAACTATAGGCAACGGAGGAAAGCTGGGAGAGGTTGCCCGGTACCAAATGGTCAGCCCTGCAAACATACATACAAGTAACATCATATGGACTCAACAGGTTATATATAGGAACGTATATGTATATACAAAATAAGAGGCTATATATTGAAGTAGAGCAGGGAGGGGTATATTGAGATGGTTTGGAGGGATGAAAGGGAAGGGAAAAATGTTGTAATTTTATTATAATCTCAAACATAAAATTTAAGGAAAAAGTATCAGGATAGTTGATTTACAAAACCTCATGCTTTCTGGTCCCAGTTCCCACAGAAAAACTGCTCTGATTATGCTCCTTTCTCCTTAGACTTTTCTTTCCATTGTAGGATGACCACGAAGCATGAATCTCATTCTCCAAGACTAGAACACATAGAAGAGCATGGGTCTACCCAGGCCTGGACAGCTTTAAGCTCTCTAGGCTCAGGGTCCTTGTCAGTTGATAGGCACTGAGCCAAACATTGTGCAGGTGTGTCTCTAGTTCAATGAGGCCACAGACATCACATCATTATGCAGTGAAAGGTGCCGAGCCTGCCAGGAAGTGGCTTGCGCAAGAACACTGCTACGGTCTGTTTGTACCAAAGTTCAGGTTAATGGGTTAGTCCCTATCTACTGTGACATGCTGAAATGTGATGGAGCCTCTAAGAGGTGTTTGGGCCCTGCTTCCTGAAGGGATTAGAGCAGTTCCTACAAGAAAGGGCTAGTTTCTGTTAGAGCATCATTACGAAAAGAATAGCCTCCTTTGCTCTGTCTCTTCTGCGCATAAATCCCGTCTTAGTTAGGGTGACTATTGCTAGGTAGAAACACCATGACCAAAGCAACCTGGGGAGGAAAGGGTTTACTAGTTTACAAATCCATCCAGGGGCTATGTAAGAGTCACAGATCATTTAGGGGAAGTCAGAACAAGAAGTCAACAGGGCAGGAACCTGGAGGCAAGAGCTGATACAGAGGCCATGAAGTACTGCTACTGGCTACCTTGGTCCCCACAGCTTGTTTGACCTGCATTCTTATAGAACCCAGAACCACCTGTCCAGAGGTGGGACCACACACAATGGGCTGGGCTCTCCCACATCAAACACTAATAAAGAAAATGTATTTCAGGCTTGCCTATAGTCTGATCTTTCAGAGGTATTTTCTCTGTTGAGGTTCCCTGTCTCAGATGACCCTGGCTTGTGTCAAGACGACATAAAACTAACGGGTACACCCCATTTCCTCCCTTTCTTCTCTATGGATGAATCATCAAGCACCCCCAAGAAGCCTAGTAGAGTTTTGTTTCACATGCTGTCCTTCCCCCACTTTTGGAACCCTAGTGTAAATAAGTTATGTATACAAATTGTCTCAAGTATTCTGTTATAACTACAAAACGGATCAAGACAAGATCTCATGGACATTAATTGGACCATGCTTTTATCTCCCTCATTGTCTTGAGATTGCTTGTGCTGTTGGAAATTGGCAAACCTTAGGTGCCCAGTCATCAGAGCCTCTGGGAGTGGAGTGTGGATACTCCCAGGCTGCCTTGGCATGGCTTTGCTTTGGTTTCCAGTGAGTGAGAAGCAGCATGAGTTGGTGTGGGGAAGCCCAGGATATTTTTGCTCAAAGCCTGTTCTGAATGAGCCTGACCCACACAGGAATGGAGAACTCAAGAGTTATAGGACCTCCCTGGGCCCTGGGGTGTGGTCCTAGGTGATCAGAGTTCAGCATCTCCTCCTATTGCTCAGCAGCGGTCAGCAGTGGAAGCTGCAAAGGCTGTTGGGAGAGAGCTTGGATCCTGACCAGAACAGGCGTGAGCAGCGGACTTCCAACCCCCCAGGCTCTCACCCATGAGGTCTGCAGTTCTCTCCGCCTGGTCAGTTGATCCTCATCCTTTTTCTGTCAATGAAGATGCTATTTACTCCCAGAAAGTCCGTCATTCCCAGGTAAGATCCATCTCCATGGTAAAGAGTCTCCCTCTCCCCTTCTCAGGAGACAAAGAGTGAGAGTCCTGTGCTCAGAGCCCAGTCCACAGAAGGAAAGAGGACCTACAGGCAACACTGGCTAGCAAGCCCTGCTGGATAGTGGGGATACCTAGTCCACAAAGACAAAGTTCAGAGGAGCCTTTGTCAAAACTCAGCCCAGATCTTGTCTCTGACATTCAGGCTAGGCATCGTTCTTCCCAAACTCCCAGAGTTCCATGAGCTTCCTCTTGATTTTAAGTTTACACACACCATGCTAACAAAACACACTGATACTACGTTCCAATGCAATAACATATTTTAGCATAATGCCCTAAAATCCTATTACAAACAGAATGTGCGAACACAGATTCGTGTTTTAATTCAACATTTTAAAACACAATTCTTACCAACATTCCCATCTAAAGCTCCAAGGCAACCCACCCTTCTAAAAGATAGCATGACCCAGCATCTGAGCGCAGACTCTTAACACACAGAACAGAGCATTTAGACTTCTAATTAAAAAAAAAGAACAAGGTCTGTGCTATCGGAACACAATTCTATCTCAACTCGCTGAAACGCTATTCTAAGGTACCCTTTAGTGTCGGTGACTCTGGATACGTGTTGAGCAAGGTGCTGCAGAATCCAAGCCATGCTCAGAGCTCTTGCTTCCTTACAGGCTATTCACCACGGCATGTGACCCTGGATGCCATGGTTGTGAGGCCAGATTACTCCCTAGTTCTGGCCCTCTAAAAGACCCAGTCATCTACACCCATGTGTATAGCAGACTCTCTAAAGCCCTTGACTTCCCTGCTTCTCTCCCTATTCATTATTCCCTGCCCCAGGCTTCTGTGAGCTGGGGCTGGTTTGGGGGTGGGGTGGGTAGGAGGAGTACTGGGGATCAGCCTTTGAATACACCAGCTTAGGTCTTCCTTACCATCTGGGTTACAGCGTAAAGACAGAATGGACCTTGGGGCAGTGTGAGTTCCTTCTGGCCTTGGGGAACTATAGACCCCCTCTGGGCCTTCTGGTCCACCTGTGACTTTCCAGCAATAGGTTGTCTTACTAGTCGGCACACTCCAGCCCACTCTTTCCCTGCTTTGGCCCTTGCTCTCCCCATGCCCTGGGCCCATGCCCCCTAATTTCCCATGGTGTATTCAGGAGCTCTTATGGGTCCCTCCTGCTATAGGCTCCTCACCAGTGGCCCCACTGACTGAACTATGTTGTTACATCCTCGTTTCTTTTAATGGATTCCCTTCCCTAGGCCAATTTTCTTTTTGAGGTGGTCATTCATTTCTTTCCTTCTTCACGCTCCAGTTCTCAGCAAAGGTGATCCCTAAAATCACTCTGCTTAAAGTCTCATGGCCCTAGCACAGGACACAGCTATCAAAAAAGTCAACATTACCCCCAAAATGATTCTGCTGTGCAACTAGAACCCAGAGCTTTGGGCCAAATATCAGCTCCCAGAGACCAGGACCTCTTCTGTCTTTCTCCTCTGTGTCTGACAACCAGGAGAGTAGGTGTCAACAAGAGCCGTCTAGTCATTAAGCCATATAACCAAGCATGTCCACTTGAAAATCTTCCACATAGGGTAGTGGTGGCTCAAGCCTTTAATCCCAGCATTCAGGAGGCAGAGGCAGGCGGACTTCTTGAGTCTGAGGCCAGCCTGGTCTACAGAGTGAGTTCCAGGACAGTCAGAGCTACACAGGGTAACCCTGACTCAAAACTCAAAAGTAAAAACAAACAAACAAACAAAAACAAACCAAACCAAACAAAACACTTCCACATAGAAAAAATATAAACAGCATGTAAGTTTTCACAGTGAAAAGTGAATTTCTTCCTGCTCTAGGTTAGGTTATCACAAAAGGCCAAGTCCCTTAGCTGGGGTGGGGGAGGGGTGTTCTCTGCAGAAGGCATAGCGGTACACAGGGCCAGGGGTATGGCCCAGATGCTAACTCTCAAACATGACGGAGATTTGCCACTTTGCCCAATTTGTACCATCACCTCGCTGGTGTCTTTCTTCCCCAGAGCATCAGTTTCTAGCTCAGCGGGAATGAGCACTCTGCTTCCTGCGCAGGGGTGACATTGAAAATCAGATGAGACACCAGATGTAAAGCGGCACCCTGAAGCCCGAGAGCCCTCTCTGCATCCAGCATGTGTCTCGCTGTTATTAGGCAGCACATCACCAAATCTGTACAGCCGGAATTGTCCTGCAGCTAGGCTCTTTCCAAAGGTAGCTGGAGGCTCAGTCAGTCCAAAGTCACCTGACCTAGAGCTGAGACCGGATTTGCCTCTCCCAAGGCAATGGAAGAGGCGAATTAAGGCTCCTGACCTGGCAAGTCCCAGTCTGCAGGATCTGAGGATGCCCATGTCCAGGCCTGCAGGTGGCCAGGAAGGGTGAACAGCTTACTTTCATGACTGTCTCACCGCTCTCGATTGTTTGCTTACGAGAGGGGAGGAGGTGGTGGGAAGCTGGGCCATCCAGTCACACGGGGTGAGTTGTCCCAATGCCAGCCAATCCCGTCTGCCAGAGCTGGCGCTGGAAAGGCCCTGGCCCCATCTTGCCAGGACACTTTATCTTTGTCCCAGAACACAAAACGAGCCTTGTCTTGGCCCCTGCAGCACCGATTCCACATGCTCCTGACTGCCCCGGTCCTCGGCCCCTGGAAAGGCGGACTTTGTCCAGTCAAAAGACTAACTTGTTTCTTTTTCATCAAAATGTGGTGGCTGACCTGGCTGATTTATCTTGGGAAAAATGGTGGATGGGGGAGGGGAATGAGGTGACAAGGACGGGCACAGTCCAAAAAGCCACGCAGACTGTCTCACTTAGGAATGGGATCTTAGCTCTTACCAAGACAGAGTAATAGCTGTGTATTGAGGGCAGTTTCAGCAGCTCAAGATAGTCCTCAACCTTACTAGGAACACAGACGCCACCATCAGTCTGTTTGTTTGTTTTGTTTTAGCCTTTGAAGTTTAAAAATAAAAATTGTCTTTGAAAAGAAGCAACTTGTTATCATACCCGAGTATGAGTTGGTTTTCATGAAAACAAAGGTGAGTTAATAGCAGGACAAAATAGGCACAAATGGAGCCATTATAGGTTAAAGATGCAAGAGTCGGAGACAGAAGGGAAGCAGGCACCTGTGCATACACACACACTTGTACACAAAATATGCACATATGTTCACTTATATGTGTGCACACACACAGCACACACATATGCTCATATACACAAAAACACATGAAAATAGGGGCACATGCACACATTCATGCATACATGCATGTGCGCTCACACACACAGGGTGGCATATTCATATGTGTATCTGTACACATAGGCCCTAGCGTCTCCCAGAGACAGCAAAGAGGCCAACAAAATCAGGTTCTTTTTTAAAAAAATATTTATTTATTTATTATGCATACAATATTCTGTATGTATGTATGCCTGCATGCCAGAAGAGGGCACCATGGTTGTGAGCCACCATGTGGTTGCTGGGAATTGAACTCAGGACCTTTGGAAGAGCAGGTAATGCTCTTAACCTCTGAGCCATCTCTCCAGCCCCCAAAATCAGGTTCTTACTGTGTGTATGCATATGTATGCATCTATGTGTGTGTTCTTAGTTGTGTGCATGTGAGTGTATGTTTATTCATGTGTGCCCCAAACTATATATGTCCATGAGAGGGAACATATCTATGCCTATGTATGTGTTCATAAGCATATTTTTGATGTTTGTATGTGTGTGTCTATGTACATATATGCACATGACTGCCTGCATGTATGTGTATCCATGAATGTGTACATGTGTAAGCCTATTTTTATGAGCTTATATGGATGTGCATGATTACATGTATGCTGTGTGTACATATATATGAATATGTATACATAGACATATGTTTCCATGCATGTGCATACTTGTGTGTGGTGATCACATGAAAATGTGTGCATGTGTGAACACATGATCATGTATATGTGTGTATGTGTAGCACAATGTAAAAAAAAGGGTCTGTGGTACTGGATGGCTCTTGGCCATGTAGTTTTACAGGTGACACAGAGGCTGTAAGAGTATTCAAGAGGTGACATGATCTAATTTGCATTTTAAGAAAGTCTCCCGGGCTGGAGAGATGGCTCAGAGGTTAAGAGCATTGCCTGCTCTTCCAA
>LOJH01007771.1:0-27282 GCA_001685095.1 Ellobius talpinus
ATCTGATATGTACAACCCACAGGTTGAGAACTACTTGTCTAGAATCTCATGCCCAAATGGATCTTCACCACAGACAGGAGTCATTCAGGTGATAGGTTCTGAAGCGACTGGCTGCTCTTGTTCTCATTACACCCTCATTACTGAGCAGTTTCAAGCATCTGAAGAAACCATCCCATTCTCACACACGCAACCAATGAGGCTAATCAGAAGAATAACCACTGGAAGAAAAAAAGTGCAAGTTTTCTTATATAGTATGTTTTTTACATATAGTATAGTTTATGTATATACATTTCAGCTTTAAACACAGCTATGGGTCTTTAGTTTTCTACAGTTAAATTGGAGAAAATTTTACCTGTGATTCAGCAAGATAACCAGCATCATGTCCTTGCTCGAGTCCAGTCTTCACAACCTAAAAGCCACAAATGTGATTGCTTAGTGCTGGAACAGAATGGCTACTGTAAAATAATGCTGAATAAAATAGCAGTGTGATCAGGCTTCCAAGAGTAGGTCACTCATCCAGCTTTGTGAGGGCAGGGATGGAACGGAATGCCAGCTGCTCTGGACTGAAGCACCTGTGTCTGAGGCTGCTGCTGAACCGGGAGGAAAGCTATTTCTCCAGCTTCTTTCTAAGGACAGTGCTCTCTGTTTGCTTCTCTGTGCTCTCTCTCTTTCTCTCTCTTTCTCTCTCCTCTCCCCTCCCCTCCCCTCCCCTCCTNCTCTCTCTCTCTCTCTCTCTCTCTCTCTCTCTGTGTGTGTGTGTGTGGCGTGCGTGTGTGCATGTGTGATCTTGTTAGTCACATCAACCCGGAACTCTGTACAACTCAACTTTACATCTGGGGTAAGTGCTGTCCCATGTAACAAAGAAATGACCCCTCGGACCAGGCGGTGGTGGTGCACCCCTTGAATCCCAGTACTTGGGAGGCACAGGTGGATCTCTGTGAGTTTGAGGTCTACAAAGCAACTTCTAGGACAGCCAGGGCTACACAGAGAAACCCTGTCTCGAATAACAAAAAGAAATGACCCCCAAACCCAAACACCATAATTTATACATATGACCCCAAATCCATTAAACCCTGATTTCCTGTCATATCTAAACTCATCATCTATTTCTTTACCATCCTATTTTTACTTCATTGTATTTCAGAGTCTTACTCAAATTTACCAAGACAGCAGGCTGACTAGTAGCTCATTTTGTCACTCTAATCCTCTTTGACTATGTACAGGACCAATTAACATTGATTCATTGTTGATAACCTCAAATCTAACTTCAGTCTGTCCTGCTAGAGACACCTCACTGTTCACTTTTAAAAGTGGGTTTCACGGGGCTGGAGAGATGGCTCAGTGGTTAAGAGCATTGCCTGCTCTTCCAAAGGTCCTGAGTTCAATTCCCAGCAACCACACGGTGGCTCACAACCACCTGTAATGAGGTCTGGCGCGCCCTCTTCTGGCCTGCAGGCATACAGACAATTGTATACATAATAAATAAATATTTGAAAAAAAAAGTGGGTTTTACTGAATGCTCCTTTACCAGCCTCAAGCTGCCCATCCTGCCTGGTCAGACTTTCCCTTCACTTACTCTGCACTCCCTTTTCAGGCCAGATCCCACGAGTCTCTTCCTCATCTCGATGACTGTGCATTACTGTCTGCTGTTTCATATCCTGTATGGCTAATGGCCTTACCACACATATTTAATTTCCCCAGCCCAGACTGTTAAAATGAAAGCAGATGTGTGTGTCATGTTTCATCTTATTTTCCTATAGTGCTGGGGACTGAATCTAGAGGCTTCTACAAGCCAGACATAGGGTCTGCCATGTTTCATGTGTTAGTAGTCTCCTGTCTTCTACTCAAAATGTACTCTGTAATGGATTTATTCGCCAGTTTTTCTTTCTTTTTTTTGTTTTGTTTTGTTTGTTTGAGACAATCTCTCTATCCTATAATTCTCCATGTAGACCAGGCTGGCCTTGAATTTGGAGATCTGCCTGCCTCTGCCTCTCAGAATGCTAGGATTATGTGTACCACACCGTTTTTTGTTTGTTTGTTTTTGTTTGTTTGTTTTTAAGACAGGGTCTCTATATAGCTCTGCATTCTCCAATTCTGATTACATATTCTTGAATTTCCCAGTCTGAAAAGCTCTAAGTTTTAAAATTTTTAAAATTAATTTAAAGTATTTTAAATTTAAAGATCTTTTAATTATCTTCATCTTTTCATGCTGCCTCTACAACATTAGGTCTTCTTAATAAATATAGAAGTGGGAATGTCTTTTTAGAAAATTATCATTAGCTGGGCATAGTGGCGCATACCTTTAATCCCAGAACTTGGGAGGCAGAAGCAGGAGGATTTTTGTGAGTATGAGGCCAGCATGGTGTACAAGGAAAGTTCCAAGACAGCCAGGCCTACATGGAGAAACTCTGTCTCGAAAATCAAATCAAAACAAACAAACAAGAATTTCGTACTGTTTGGGCAGTACGAAAATCCTAGCACTTAGGAGACAGAGGCAGGTGGATCTCTGAGTTTCAGGCCAGTCTGGTCTACACAGAAAGTAAAACACAAACAAAAAGTACTGATGTACATTGTCTAGAATCACAACAAAGAGTACTGCTTCACCAAAGAGGAAGAAATATGGAGAAGGTGGGTACGCAGGGCAGACTCACATCAATTATTTTCAGGGGTGCAGGATAAAGGCCTTTGGTCTGTTTTTTCACCTTTTCTTCAACTGTTTTGTAAATCTGTTGTCTGACAAATGGAATAGTCATGGCATATGACGTCAGCTCTGTAAGGTAAAATGTTGTTAGATTTGACATGAACCAGGGCTCCCTTGTCTATTTGCTCTGCAGACTCCACAGCAATGATTCTAGCCACATGAAGGTACACAACCTAAATGTCAACCTCTGCAATGCGCTGTCTGAACAGGCTTTAGTTACTTGTTCCGTGTTAAGGTTAAGGCCTGCTCTGGGGACTTGCAGCTTTATTATACTATTAAAATCTACTTTTGTATTAATGTTAAAAGTCTTCCAAAATAACAAGGCTTTAAACAATGGCTTTAACAGTCAGTATAAGGTTGAGGATTTGTCCATAGGCACAGTGGTGCTCTTTAAGGCTGACTTCATACAGCAGAGATAATACATTTACCCCTCTCTCTTTTCTTTTTAGGCAGCATCTCTCACAGCCCAGTTGGGCTCATTCTGAACCCAGGTAAAGCTTGGGAAGGAAGAAGCCCTGCTGTGTGCTGCTAACAAAGACACTTACTGTCCATCAGGCCTTTGCTTTGCTTTGCAGAGACCTTCCGATCAGCCAGGCCTTTGGCAAAAGTAATTGCAACCTCTTCTAGGTATTCAATTGTCCTTTCCTCTGAAGATTTTATTCCTGGTCCTGTAAAAACAGAATAAAATAACAACAACAAAATGATTTCAAGGACTGGAATGTAAATCAAGCTTGGGCCAGTCCTGAGGTAGAGGAGACCTCCCACACAGCTCTCCTTTCACACTGGAGTGCTAAGCTCTGTGGGAACTCTTGACACATTTGTGAACAAAGGTGCATCAGTGAGCTCTAAGTAGAAGAAAGGTCTCAAACACTGTCAGTCTGTCTTATGCTTCCACAGGATGTGGTAGGTCTTGTGTGGCCTGTATTCCTAGTGCAGCACTAGAAGAAAATAGAAGACTCGAGTAAGCTGTAAACTATTTGTAATGGTGCTGCAGAAACCTGAGGACTAAAGTTCTAGAAAGGGAACAGCCTATCTTTGGCCATGATTGGTCACTTTGCTCTCTGGTGTGTCATAAACCTTGGGGCATGGACTTGGCTACTGGACTTGGCTAGAGCCAAAGGCTGCTACTAGGGGGAAAATAAGACATCAGAGCTCTGGAGTCACAGAAAACAGATTAGAAGGAAGAGGAATACAAAGCCAGTTTCCCTGATGGGATAGCAGTGAGAGGTTCAAATGGCTGGTTCAGAAAGGTGGTGGGATCTCTGGTCCACAAAGTACTTGCCCACAGAACGGGGCTGCAACAATATGCAGCTGTGTTGGCTATAGTTTTATGTCAACTCAACAGAAGGGAAAATCATCTGGAGGAGGGAACCTCAAGAAAATGCCTCCATGAGATGGGGCTGTAGGCAAGCCTGCAGGACATTTTCTTAATTAGTGATCGATGGGGGAGGGCCCAGTCCATTGTGGGTGGTGTTGTCTCTGGGCAGGTGGTTCTGGGATCTCTAAGAAAGGAGGCTGAGCAAGCCAGGAAGCAGCACTCCTCCATGGCCTCAGCACCAGCTCCAACCTCCAGATTCCTGCCCTGAATGAGTTCTGTCCTTGCTACTTCTGATGATGAGTATGGAACTGTGGGTGAAACAAACTCTTTCCTCCCCAACTTGGTTTCGGTCAGAGTATTTCATCACAGTAATTGTGACCCTAACTAAGATAGCAACTAACTTCCCATGTATAGCACCTGCTAGCTTGTGAACCTGTAGGAAGCAGGAATTAGACTATGTGTGCAGCTCAGTGGTATATGGTTAGCATGTGTGAGGCTTCGTTCCACCCTTAGCACCCCAAAACAAACAAAAAATGGCAAAGCTGAGAAATCCAAAGAACAGAATTTATGGGCCATGAAGATCAACACCATCCAAATTCTCTACTGAAAGTCTGCATGAACTACACGGGAAGAAGTGGCTGGAGTGTAAAAAGGTGTCTACACTCCCAAAGCACTCGGGGAACAAGATCTCAAGAGGAAAAGCTTACTACAAATGTAGAACTACTCCTCTAGTAAGACGGCTGTCCTGTCTAAACCCAAGTGGAGAAGGGGGAACTAGAACAAAATTTTTAACTTCAAAATGGCCAAGACTCAGAGAATCCAGAAAAGTCAATAGCATTATAATCTGGCAGGGTGGCCAAGGTCACCAGACCGTAAGCAGAATGCCAGCACTGTGAAGCACATCCATGAAAGACCACTCCAGAAGCACAAAAAGAACACTAGCACAGGACGGCTGGTGGCCTACACCTTTTAGGAACAAAGGCCATCCTACTAGGCAAAGAACTATGACCAGCTGAGGTTCTCCCTGAGGGTAAGAATGTGACGCTGGGAAGATGGCATGGGAAACACTGCCTTCCTTATATCACACTTGGAGTGTGGCCAGTACACCACAGTCCTCGAGGTACAGATAAGGACAGGTCTCCTGGGATGGCAATGGTCTCACTCATATTTCCATTCCTAGCCCGTATACTTTCCATCCTAGGTCTCTTGGTCTTAGGGCATTAGCTGTACTAAGAGAAAAAGAATCTTAAAGACACTTTCCTCTACTTCCATGCCATTTCCTCTGCCAGGCTCCACAAAGCCTGCTTGTTCAAGGCTTCCTCAGCAGTCAGGTGTCCCCTCACAACCACGTGTAACTCTGGCTTCATGGGAGCCAATGCCCTCTTCTGGCCTTCAGAGGTACCTGAACACACATGATGGGATACTCATACATAGGCACACACACACACACAAAAAAAAAAACCTTAAAAAACAAAAACAAGGGGCTAGAGTGCTGGCTCAGTGGTTAAGAGCACTTGCTGTTCTTGCAGAGGAACAGGGTTTGATTCCTAGCACCCACATAGTGGTTTACAATTCTGACCCCTGTGGGTACCAGTCATACATGTGTACAGAAATACACACAAGCAAAACATTCATAAGATAAAATAAATGAATCTAAAATAAAAAATTAAACAAACAACAAAGAAACCTGAAACAAACCCTAAAACCATCTTAGTTAGAACAAAAAACAAAACAAGAAAAAATAACAACCCTCCAACCCCATATATGACTTTATGGTTAAGTATGTTAGGTATTTAAGTAAGAAGAAATACCAATTCTACACAAAAATTTCTAGAAAACAAGAGAAAGGAATATTCCACAACTAATTTTATGAGGCCAGCATTACCCTGATACTAACATCATGCAAATACTATAAGGAAACATAATTAGCCATGACACCATTACTTTTCTTTGCCAGGCATAAAAATCACTTATAAAATTTTAGGTGATCAAGCCAGCAATTTGTAAAAAGGATAATGTCTTATCTTTAAGTGAAGTTTATTTCAGGGGCAAAGGCTGGCTCAATATCATCATTAGTTTGTCTGTGTGTGTGTGTGTGTGTGTGTGTGTGTTTGTATATACATGTACACTCACGTGCTTACATGCCATGGCTCACATGTGGAGGTCAAAGGATAATTTTGTGGAGTTCGTTCTTTCCTTCAAACTTTATATTGTTTCCGAGGTCAAATTCAGGTCACCAGATTTGTGTGGCAAATGTCTTTACCAGCTGGGTCATCTCTCTCTGCTCCTAGAGATTTTTTTATTATTTTGGTAATTTGGAAATTTTGTGGATCATGCTACTGGCTTGGTATCTAACGCCTTTCTGATTTAAAAAGCACAAAGATTTCCTCCTGTGCTCTCTTCTGAAAGTGTTCTGGTTTTGTCTCTTGGACATTGGTCTGTGGTCCACTTTAAGTTAGAATTTACATGCAGTGTCTTTTTTCTTTTGCCACCAATACCCAATGTTCTGCACCGTTTGTTAAGAAAATTATTCTAGCCACGTGGATCCTAGAAATTAAACTCAGGTCCCTGGGCACCTCAATAGCTCCTGTTTATTTTCTTGAGGTCAGGTCTCACTATGCAGCTCTGGCTTAGAACTTTCTACATTATGTGGCCTAAGGTGGCTCAAACTCATGATTCACTTGTTTCAATCTTTAAATGCTGGATTACAAGCATGAACCACCACACTGAGCCTTAAGCAATAGCTTAATGATGATATTTAAGAAATACCAGGAGATGAATGTACATTTTAGAGGTTTCTACTGCTAGCAGAAATTGCATGAAAGTAGCACATAAGTAGATACCATATATTAACATTCTGAGGTTGGCTCTTTCCTGTGCTTATTGTATTATTAAAACACAGGGTGGGGATGTAGCTCAGTGGTAGAGTACTGGCCCAGCATGCAGAATACCCTGGTTTGATCCCACATGCTCCAAACAAAAATAAAAACAATAAATAAAACAAAGATCCTCCCACCAGGATCTTACACATGGATAGTAATACAGCTAATTTATAATTAAACACTAATGATTGAACTGATTCCTATGTTCCTGATATCCAAATAATCAATAAATAAATAGAAACCAGGGTGGGGGTTAAAATGATTTAGTATTAGCCGGGCAGTGGTGGTGCATGCCTTTAATCCCAGCACTTGGGAGGTAGAGGTAGGCGGATCTCTGTGAATTTGAGGCCAGCCTGGGCTACAAGAGCTAGTTCCACGACACACTCCAAAGCTACAGAGAAACCCTGTCTTGAAAAACCAAAAGAAAAAAAATGATTTAGTATTAGCTCTCAGAAAATGTCATTCCTAAAATACTGTTACTTCTTAAGAGTTTTGAGTTTCATCCTAACTAATATTCAAGTGATCAAATCCTTTAGGAAATAAGCAACTCTATAAGACCCAATTCTGAGTCATGCTAACACTTACCCAGGGGTTCCACCAACTGGTCAATCAATCCCATTTTCTTTGCTCTGTCTGCACGAATGTTTCTACCAGTCAGCATCATGTCAAACGCAGCAGGAACACCCACCTAACATGCAAGCGAGAGCCAGGGTACAAAGGGGAAAATGAGGGTGGATGGAAGTTAGTTTACAAATCACAAGTGAGCAAACTTTTGAAGAAACATGGGGCTGGGAGGGGCTCAGTGGGTATAGATGCTTGCTGACAAGGCTGACACCCTGAGTTTAATTCCTGGAACTCTCATGGCAGGAGAGAACTGATTCCTGAAAGATGTCCTCTGACCTCCACGTGTGCACCCTTGCACCGGTATGCGTGAACACCCAATATAAACAAACAATCATTTTTTTTTCTAAAATAAGGAGAAAAGTCAAACCAGTTTTGTTTTGTTTTGTAGACAGGGTTTCTTTGTATAGCCCTGGATGTCCTAGAACTAACTCTGTAGACCACAGCTTTATGTTCTTTTATCACTAAATTAAATTTTATATACACACTTTTAAGTTTTGAGATTAGATGTCCAGCTGAAGAAAAGGTGCTTTTATATATCTTTTAAATTCAATAGCACTAAGGAACTGGTGAGGTGGAGAATTCATTTTATATGGACTAAAATTGTAGACTGTCATTCTCAATTTGTTTTCCATCATTTATACAGTATTTAAAACTAGAGCTGAGGGTGTAGCTCAGTGGTAGTCTTTGCTTGGCATACATAAGACCATGGGTTCAATTTTCAGCAAATTAATGCTGAGAATTAACAATGCAGCTCAACTGATACAGTATTGTAGAAAACTGATCTCTAGCCAGGTGTATGGTTTGTTCTATAATCTTGGAAAGCTGAGGCAGGAGAATGGTAGACTCAAGGTGTGTCTGAGTTGTAGAGAAGACTCTGATTCAGAACAAAACAACAACAACCAAAACCAAACCAGCTAGGTATGGAGGCATACAACTTTAATCCTAGCCCTCAGGAGGCAGAGGCAAAAGAATTTCTGTGAGTTCTAGGCCAGCCTGGTCTACATAGTGAGTTCCAGGACAGTCAGGACTACCTAAAGAGACCCTGGCTTAAAAAAACAAACAAACAAGCAACCAAAACAATAACAACAGCAACAACAAAAAACAAGCAATAAAAACAAAAATGAAAGAACTCCTAGTAATGTAAGTAAATGAAATTCAACAAATTTTTTTGTGTCAAGACATCTTCTAGACAATTCTTACAAAGAAATGTGTATTATTTATTTTGATAACTAGATTGGTATGTGTTATTCCAGCACTCAGGAGGGTGAGGCAGGGGGACAGACAAGAGTTTGAGGCCAGTCTAGGCTACAGGATGAAGCTTTTGATCAAAATCAAAACCAACCAAATGAAACAAAACCTTCCTTTCCCCATTCGCACTTGTGTGGGCTTCTAGGCTCAGCTGCTTCACTGTGCCCTTCTCACTGAGAAGTCTACAATGCTAGGCGCTGCGAGGCTCTGCCCTCTGCTTTGATAGGAAATCTCTCCTTCTCCTTTCCTAGAAATTCAGAAGCTTACTGATCTTTTTTGGTCCTCTGACTACAGCAAGGACATGGTCTAAATCAGAGAATTATGAGAAAGCTGTCTCATACTTATCATGAACCCATGGCTTTGAAAAACTATTAAGGCGATACTGTGAGAGGAGGAACAAATTAATGTTTTGGAAAAGCAAGGCTTATCACTTTTATCCTTTACCAACAATTCTGTAGAACTGAAAAACTATCAGGAATGAAGAAAAAAAATCTCTCAGCAATCCTCTATACTCCTAACTTACTTGGTTTCTGAATTCTACAGTGCGTGTCTATATTATGTACTTTGTAGAAAATGGAGTAGATCCAAAGGGTATTTATTTATGTATAGCTCAAGTTCATGGCGTTGGATGTTCTTAAACTCACCATTTTGGGCAGTCTCTGGGTACCTCCAGCTCCTGGTAAGAGTCCCAGCAACACTTCAGGGACGCCCAATACTGTTTTTCTGTCCTTTGTTGCTACTCTGTATTGGCATGCTATGGCGAGCTTCAGAGAAATGAAAGAAAAATTAGAAGTTAGAAAATGTAACTGTAACATTTTAGCCCCTAGGTTGGCAGGTCTAAATGTTATTTATAAAGCAGGAATGTCCCACAAAATAAACCATGATTTGTTAGGCTGACATCTGGCACTCTACCATTTACCTCTTCTACCACTGTCATGATTTATCAACCCTTTCAGGTCGCTCTTCTCCTTAAAAATCTCCTGAAGGTAACCTCTGATCCCAGCACTCTGGAGGCAGAGGCAGGCCTACACAGTGAGATCCTGTCTCAAAAAAACAAAACAAAAAAGAATCTCTTTTCTTTAATCTTATCATCTTTACTATACACAAGAAACTCTCTCTCATGAGACTTAAACATATATTATGCTTTGAAGGTCAAACAGACTTAAGAACATGAACACAGATCCCACTTCTGATCTTTGCCCTGAGTCTGAGCCAGGTATGCAGCCACGAGAAAGACTTCATGGTGCAGTTTAAATCACAGCTGTCAATGGAAACAGCACTCCTTGGCTCACGTGCTCTGTGTCACTTGCTGCTTGTCATGAATTAAGAATTAAACCCATTCAGATGTTTGATAGCTAAAATCAAGCCAATCCTACTCGGAAAACTTTCCTGCAGGAGAAACAATAGCCTAAGGTTCACTGTGGCACATCCTACCAGTGAGTGGGACAGCATCTATACAGCTCTGAAATTCATCCATACCTCAAGTCCTCCTCCCAAGCAGGATCCACTGATGGCGGCTACAATGGGCTTTGGGGACTTTTCAAGTTTCTCAAACATTCTCTGTCCTTCCTGTGATATTCGTGTTGCTTCTTGGGGGGTTGTACAAGAGGCTAGCATGCTGTAGCAGCCACATAAAAGAACACAAAAGGAGAGATGAAACTGGATCCTACTTTGTATAATACTTCACCCACTACATACTTATCTCAGCATACATCAATATTGGCAATGAGTCTTCAAACATAAAATGGAACACGTTACACAATTTATTTTGCTTCCTTAACAAACCATTGACCACAAAGCTCTAACATCACCTGGTAAATATTTTGGCTATCAGATCAGACAGTTCTAGGGTGATGGTCTGGATCTAGTTAATCTCCTTCAGCTGTTTTGTAGTCTTTACTATCTGTTTCCCTAGTGACATGCAGCTGGTTTCAAAGGCTTCATTATCTCTACCTACACACAGGAATGACTATTCTTCCACACAGATTCTTATGAATAGAGAGTAAGATTTCTTTCGTATATACACCTAGATGAGAGTGTGTGGCTGGAACATACGTGTTGCCTCCCACTCCTTATGTGTGTGTATCTGCATGTTTGCTCAACTGTGCAGGCACATGTGGAGGCCAACTTCAGGTGGCTTTTTCACTTATTTTTTGAGACAAGGCGATCCATCAAACTCACCATGCTCAGTTTTTATGCGGATGCTAGGAATCAAACTCAGGTCATTGGCCTAGCAGCAGGTATTTTACCCACCGAGCCATCTCCCTAGCCCTTGTATTTTTGATTTTACTAAGTACTGACAAACTGTGCTCCAAAGTGGCTATACGAATTGGGATTTCCACCAAATTTTTAAATGTTTTCTGGTATGATGGAAGAAAACTGGGCACTTGTTCTTGGCTAACGTAAGGAAAGGCTGTATTTAGTCATCTATGATTTAAGCAACAAGTTCCTTTATTTCATCAGCTTTATTAAACTCAGGAAAATAACCTCAAAAAACAAACTTTTGGAGAATTTACTTCTATCTTCTTTTAAAGATAGAAATATGTAATTAATCAAGATAAACTTACTTGATATCAGCACCTGCAACAAAGCAGCCGGGCTTTGATGAAATAAGGACAACACTTCTGACTTGGTCAT
Organism: Ellobius talpinus; assembly: GCA_001685095.1. Taxonomy (NCBI): domain Eukaryota; kingdom Metazoa; phylum Chordata; class Mammalia; order Rodentia; family Cricetidae; genus Ellobius; species Ellobius talpinus. The sequence goes on from LOJH01007771.1 coordinate 11,411, forward strand.
TGGCCCAGATTTCATTCAGAACTTCTGCAAACTCTGATTGTACGTCTTTATTCAACGTATTTACCTACAAGAGAAACAGCTACATCTAAGGGTTTAAACTACAAGTATAACAGACATCCTACCACTGTCAAATATGTTCACGCAGCAGACATATTGTAAGAAGAAAATGAAGAAACCAAAACCAAAACACAGACAGACCAAAACCCCTCTGAAACCCAACTAGTACTCTTCCCTTTAAAAATAGGTCTCAAGAGCTGGAGAGATGCCCAGTGGGTAAACGTGCTTGCCATGCGAGCCCAACCATCCAAGTTTGAATATTATATCCCAGGTAAAGATGGGAGGAGAGACTCAATTTCACTCTCATCCTCAAATACATTATGTACACACAATACAGAAAAAAGGGGACTCTGCTGGCTGGGCATGGGGGTGCTTCCTTCTAAACCCTAGTCCTCAAGGGGCAAAGGGGGACTGCCACAAGTCTGAGGCTGGCCTAGGACACAGAAGGTTCTAGGCTATCCAGGATACACAGTGAGACCTTGTCTCAAAAAACTAAACTAAAAAAGTGAACATGAGGTCATATTCCTAGCAGTCTGGATCAGATGCAGGTACAATTAAGTAAATCTACAAATATTTGGCTCAGGGGGAGGGAGGAATCTATACAACATAAAAAAGAAGCAAAATTAGACACAGTATGGCCTTCACTTTATAAATATATTCAACTTAAGAAAATTAAGGGGAAAAATCTTAAGTTTGAATCCTAAGTTATTCAGTATTAGACCAGCACAAGTGAAGGGGCTGGCTCCTATAACTGCTTATGTGTGCGAGTTGCTTCATGTAGGTCCTCCTGTTTCTTACATGGTTCTATATAGCCCAGGCTAGCCTTGTACTCTGTAGCTGAGGATGACCTAGAATTCTTCCTATTTGTGCCTCTCAGTGCTGTGAGCCAGTCACCATGCTTAGCTCAATCTCTTCTATGTCCTATAGGGCTCTGGCTGCAAGATTTTTTTTTTTAATAGTAAGATACCTTTATACCAATTTGAGATGGGGGAAAGAATGAACTCCTGCAATAAAATATTCTTGGCAAAACTAGGGTTCTGTTGTCTACACTGTTGAATTTGCCAAGATCCAGGTTCCATTTTTCTTTATTTTTTTCCCCTGAGACAGGGTTTCTCTGTAGCTTTGGAGCCTGTCCTGGAACTAGCTCTTGTAGACCAGACTGGCCTCGAACTCACAGAGATCCGCCTGTCTCTGCTTCCCGAGTGCCGGGATTAAAGGCGTGAGCCACCACCGCCCAGCTCCAGGTTCCATTTTCACATAACCTGTTTCTAGCATGTGGCCTGCATGAGTCATTCAGAATCTGTAGGAAGCTCAAGAGCCAAGTGTCTACATTTATCCCTACCAACTTATTATGAGTAATGACTACATCAGGAAGGTACTGAAGGTAGATTTAATTACCTCATGTTTAAAATAGGTTGGATTAAGTCTTATCAACAAGCATATTCTATCATCCTTATCCTATACAATAACAGGCTAGTTTTATTAATCTTTGATATTAATCTGACACCTAGAGTTAAAAAGGAGTTCTTTGTGTGTTGTCTGTTTTTGAAATAGGGTCTCACTAAGTAGCCCTGGCTGGTCTAGAAATCACAGAGACCTACCTGCCTCTACTTCTACAGGGTTAAAGGTGAACACCACCAAGAAAGAAATTTTTTTCTCTTTTGAGACAGATCTCACTGTGTTCTACCTGACCTGAAACTCACTATGTAGATCAGGCTGGCTGAGGCTTCAGAGAGATTTGCCTGCCTTTGTTTCCTAGTGCTGCGATTAAAGGTGAGCACCACCACCACTGGCCTCAAGAAGGAATTCTCATACAGGGACATCTGCCTATAAGTAACAAAACTTTAAAATCATGTGATGGGCTCACTTCCAGACAGGCAGATTTCATTTCTATTTAGGATGGGATTCATGTAGTTGGTAGAAATTAACTAAAAAAAAGTTTAGGTACCTTTGAATTGGGTGAGTTAATCCGAATAACTGCCACATCCCCTTTGACTCCATAATTAATATGGGTTCTGGCTAAAAGAGAGAAGACAAATTTGTTTCTAAACATGCTTATTGAAAAGTAGGTCTACAAAGTGATGTTAAGATATATACATACAAGTACCATTATATGGACCGAGCAGGTTGTATTTAGGACACACACACACAACCCCATTCACTTTCCTCCCTCCTACCTCTTCCATATACTCCCCTTGCTCTCTCAAATTCATGGCCTCTTTTTCTTTGTTGTTTTATAGATATGCACATATATATATATATCAAGAACTACACACACACATATATTTAGGAACATATACACATACATACATATTAGGATATATGTATGTATACACATATATTTAGGGATACACACATATACATATCTAGTGATATATATGTAGGTATGTATATCTGTGCATATACACATATGCATATATACAGCAATTAAGAAAAATGGCCATGAATTTGAGAGCAAGGGAGGTGTGTGGTAGAAGTTGGAGGGAGGAAAGTGAATGGGGGATATGATGCAATTCTATTGTAATTTCAAAAAATGAAAAGTATAAAAATCAGCATTATGTAAACAAGAAAGTCAACTTACTCAGCAAAGCAGAAGATGCTGTAAAGCTGCGGCAAATACAGCCTGCAAGGTAAGAGTGTTTCAAAATTATTTTGTGAAACAGAATTTCTATAATATCTGTCAGATCAGCAAAACTAGAATTCACACCGATAAAACACCAATCAGAACAATGTATTCTAGGCCACTATTGTGGCTACTCCATTACCTTTCTGATTTTAATTATCAGGTCAAATGATTATCCAGATAATAAGTAAGGTAGGGAGAGGATGTCCCCCCAACCCAAAAAAGGAGGACACATCACATCTCTAGAATGTGTGAATGTTTTGGGTTACACGACAAAGGGCTAACATGCAAATGGAAGTAAGATTGACCTTAATATAGGGAAAGTATCATGAATTATCTAAATGGGTCTAGGGTAACCCCAAAGAAAATCAGAGACATGTGAGCATGTCCTGGTTCCAGGTTGCTAAAAGTAAGGAAATGAGCAGAAGCTGAGACCACAGGTTGTCTCTGGAAACTAGAAAAGGTAAGGCCACAGCTTTTCCTCAGGGCCTTCGGAAAGAATGGAAGCCCTGTCAACACCTACATGAGCCATATTGGTAGTTCCCACTTGGGATTAAACACAGGCCTAGTTTATGCTAGGCAAACACTCTACCACAGAGCTATTTATCCTTGGCCCGAGACCCATTAAGGACCTCTGACCACTATAACTGTGTACTGGGGAGGCAGAGGCAGGTGGATTGCTGTGATTTCCAGGCCAACTAGTGAAAGCATGCCTCTTGTTTTCCTAAAGGATCCGAGTTTGGTGCCCAGCACCCATGCTGGCTAAAAGGCTCCAGCTGCAGAGGATCTGATGCCCTCTTTTGGTCACCATTGGCACTCACACACATGGCATACACTCGCAAGCACACCAACACATAAATAAAAATATTGAAAAACAAATAAAAGACCACTGGATGTGGTCGTGCATACACTGAACCCCAGCACTCAGGAGGCAGAGGCAGGAGGATCTCTGGATTTGATGCCAGCCTGGTCTACATAGCGAGTTCCAGGCCATCCAGGGCTATGTAGTGAGACCTTGTCTTAAACAAAACAAAACGTCAAATCAAGGGGCAACCACTGGCTGCTACAATGGAAACATTCCATGTCATGTTTTGCTGTTTTAAGTATTCCTAACTAAAAAAATCTCTACTTCATTCCACCAATAACATTCCCAATCTTTGGATAACAAAATTCAGATACTGTCCTCTATTGCTTATTAGTTGGTGCTCATCATCTAACTTGTTTAGGTTCTTCAGCATGACCACAAGAGATCAAATCGTATGTCCCCAGCCATTTTGATTCTAATTACCATTTTGCTCACTGGATATCTTTGGCAAGCAGCTGCAACCCTACAGGAAAAACAGCCACTGAAGTCATCAGCAGAACAGGTATGGGGGGTCCACACCTGTAATACTAGCATTTGGGAGGCACAGAGACTTAGAAGATAACGAGGCCAGGGACAACCTGGTTTGTTGTTGTTTTCTTATTATTATTTTCATTTTCTTTGAGATAAGGCTTCCATGTGTAGCCCAGGCTAGGTTGGAACTTGCTATACATAACTTGCCTAGTATGACTTTGAACGCTTGAATTCATGATCCCAAGTGCTCAGGTTATAAGTGCATTTCAGCACACCTGACTCTAGTGAGAGAGTGTCACTATAAAGTAGTCCTGGCTGGCCTTGAACTCACAGGCTTCTGCCAGTGATGAAGGGTGCACCTCACCAAGCTTAGTGCTGAGGATTATAGAACCCAGGGACGCGTGCTAGAGAAGTACCACTGAGTTACTTCTAGTTCCCAAGGCTATCTTAACTGACACTAGATATTTCAATAGTTTTTGAGGAAGGCTAACTGTATTCTATTCTGGTTGGCTATGATCAACTCTGTCTAGCTTAGTATGTAATTCCTATCCTCCTGCCTTAGAGTGTAGAAGTCCACTTGTCTTGCTGCTAAGGATTTTTCTGTTCAGAGTTCCTATTAAATTTCACTTTGGGCAATCCTAGACCTGACTTTCATCAGTTTCACGATCCCTCCTACCTGTAGCAGTGGGTTCTCATACTCCAGGACTAGGTTTTTCTGTAGCAATGATTATGATTGGATCTTTTGAGTACAAGCACACAAGAGAGGCCCAGTGGAGGGTCCTTCAATCAGACTCTAGGTAGAAGACAAGGGATATAAGTGGAATTTTGGACAAACACTAAATTTGTTTGAGACATTGATCTACGGCCTTTCCATCATAAAGGCTCGATTCTACTCTATTGCAAGCAAGCTCTAGGTGACAAGCAGGTTGTTCAAGAGTAGCTCAGAGGCAACATCCCCCAAATACAGCTTATGGGCTTCTTCAAAATACCCTTCCTTTTCTTCTTCATCATGGTTCAAACCATCTCTTCTACATGCCTCTTTAATCCTTCACTCCTTTCTCCACATCATCCCAAACTTGCTCAACTATCCTAGGAAAGCTATCTCTTTTAGTTCAAAAAATGAAAATAAGTCATCACTTACTCGACTAGGTGTTACACACTTAAGCACCAGCACTCAGCAAAAGGCAGATGCCTTAAAACAGTGGTTCTGCACCTGTGGGTCAAGACCCCTATGGGGGAGTCACATATCAGATATCTAGCATATTAGAATTTTAAATTATAACTCATAATAGTAGCAAAATAGTTATGAAGTAGCAATAAAAATAATTTTATGGTTGGGGGTCACTACAACATGAGGAACTGTATTAAAGGGTCACAGCATTAGGAAGCTTGAGAACCATCCCCTAAAAGTAGTATCAACTATTAGTTCTTTCTTTCTTTCTTTCCTTCCTTCCTTCCTTTTTTTTTTGAGACAGGGTTACTCTGTGTAACAGCCCAAGCTGTCCTGGAAATAGCTGTGCAGATCATGCTGGTCTCGAACTCACAGAGATCTCCCTGCCTCTGCCTCCTGAGTGCTGGGACTAAAGATGTGTGTCGTCACTGTCTGGCTACTTACTTATTTCTTAATATTAGCTCTGATCTTCAACAAAACGTACATGGCTCTAAGTTTCCCCACAAAACTTCATCTTGAGATTTCAACTGTGTGATCCTCCTCCCTGCCTGCATTTTGGTCTTTATTATTATTTTGTGTTTTGTTCTCATTGCTGCATTTTTAATGAACTTATAATTAATCTCTTCCACTATAATTTCAGTCATTAGTCAACCAAAGTTTTCACAGCAATCTGACTTGCAACTTTCTAGGACACTGGGGTATAACAAGTAAAAGTAAAGTCTTTCTTGGTGGAGCTTGCATTCTGGGGCAGCAGAGGATATAGTACTGAATCTACTTGGAACATAAATGAAGGGTTGAAAATAGCTCAGTAGTAAAGTGTTTGCCTAGCATGTACAAGGACCTAGGTTCAAGACCCAGTTCTGAAAAACAAATTGTAAAAGTAGAAATTCTAGTGGGAAAGAAGCATGGGCTAGGTACTCTAACTAGGAGAGAGTGAAGTATATTGGGAGAAGAATGGACTAACTGGTAGGACAAGTAGGGCGGGGTGAGGTAGAAAGTCAGACAAAAACTAAGGAAAATAAGCAACTAAGTGCCAGAATGCAAATGTCAAAGCAAATCCAAAACAAACAAAGAAGCCTAACCAGCCCAAACCAACAAACCTCCAAAACCAAAAACAACCAAAAACAAACACCTACAAAAGCAGCATGGCTACAACTTCATTTTGAGGTGAAGAACTGCTAGGTATCTCAGCCTAGCTACAATCTGTGATCGCCCCGTCTCTGGGGAATGCTGGGATGGCAGGTACTGGTCACCACTCAGGGCAGTTACTGTCTTAAAAATCAGATATTCGCGCTTTAGAGGTGGATGATGCAAGCTGGGTGTGGGAGCAGCCTAAGGGGACAGAGGTAGGCAGGTTCCTAGGAGTTCCAGGCCAGCCAGATCTACCGAGTGAGATCTTGTCTCTAAAACAAAACTAAGAAAAAAAAATTAAATAAGTAAATAAATAAATAAGTTGGTGTTCATTAGCCTTGTTTAGGCCATTTAAGCCTTGCCAACTAACCTCTCTTCGGGGTAAACACACTTCCACATAGTTATACACAACCTCCTAAATCAACAGAGACAAAAGCAAAGAGAAAGAACACTAAATGCACAAACAAAGAAAAAAAATTCCTAACCACAGTCAATTTAATCAAGCCGAAGTACAGGGTCACTTTGCTTCTGGAATCCAGCCTCACCCCACGCCTAACAGCGAAGCTGCCGCCGGGTGAACTTTAGCCTACATTTTTCAGTGCCAGCAAGAGTGAAACCTTTGTCCTACTTTTTAATCATCTTCATATGTAAGAAAATAGCTACGAGATCACACGAGACTATAATCAGTGGGAAAAGTTGGATTATGCTGACCCAACTTTGAAAATGTTACTTTAGTTTATGACAGTTTATAGTTTTTCCATAATCCAACCCCAGCATAAGGGATGGGATTGAGTGAATAGGTGAGAGTCAGACTGAAAATACCACAATGCCTACTAACTGCCATTCGTTTCCCATAAAATTCTTCTCACTTACATACTTGGGAATTAGGAGGAGTAGAAATTAGATATGAAGGTCAACTTGTGAGTTTTTTATTTGATAACCATACTAGAATGTTAGTACTATACAGCAGGAATGTTCTAAAACTATCATAGAAGGCTTATGTTTTTTTCCAGGAAATGCCACAGTTCGTTGGGCATTTGGCAATGCCCGCACACTTTCAGGGTCAAGGACTACTGAAGTCTAGACTCTAAATAGTAAATCAGGTGGGCAGATAATTTTAAATTGATTTTCCTACATATTTTTTCAAAGTGTATAAGCTGCTATTAAAATAAGTTGTAGCTACAACTGACTAGACTTTCTTAACGAAAACATAATACAATTTACAAATTAACATATGTTTCTGTGTAGAAGTATAGGAAAATCCGGCTGTTAGCTTTTCATCGCCTATGTAAAATGGACAGATTGCTTTAAAAATTCTCAGCTATATGTAACCATTACTTCTTAGGGCTAAAAAGTCAATAACATTTATTGAGAACTTATTCCCATGATAAGTTGTTTTATACCTAATGCAACTTCTTTAGACTTAACATGTAATTGACTCAATTTTACCAATGAGAAAGATACTGAAATTAATTCCCAAGGTCACCCGAAGGTAGAAGACAGATTTAACCCAGAAGTCAAGAGTCCATACTTAAAGCCTTTAATTGCTCCATCAAATTACTTCTGCCAAAGAAAAAATCACTCTCATTCATTTTACTGATGAGAAAGCCCATTTAGATTAAAGCACTTGGCCAAAGTCACACAGCTAACCAGTAACTAGAAAACATGTGACCTCATCACCACTCCAGTGTTGCAGCAGATGACAATCCATAAAAATACCTTACAACAAATGGAGGAGCATATATGATGTTTTTCCTAAAACTGTTATAAATGAGTTAATGGGAAAATATAAACTGTAAGGGAAATGTGGCCACAGTAAACACAGAGATAACATAACAGATAGATAACAAACATAAAGATAACAGATGCTTTTTTTCCCTAATTCCTTCCTCAACCTTAACATCATTTCTTTTCTTTTCTTTTTCTTTTTTTTTTAAGGACAGGATCTCACTATGTAGCCCTGACTGGCCTGGAACTCACCATGTAGACCAGGTAGGCCACAAACTCAAAGTTCCACCTGAGATTAAAGGTGAGGACCATCATGCCCGGCCCCATTTCACTTTTCTTTTGGTAATGTGGTGATTTAGACTGTTTACACACAATTGATCTGTGGCGATTAAAAAAAATAATAGAAAAAGACTCAATTAATTCACTTAATTAAATGTCTCAGGAGGTAAAAGTAAATTAAAGCGAATTCATATTACAAATGAAAAGACTCAAAGTAACTGGTATCAAGTATGACATGCAATAAATTAAACGTTAGCCCTTAAGGATTTGGGACGCCTCCGGACAGGCTGTTTTTTTACCGCCACCCCTTTAACCCTTTCACTACCAGTCTGAAGAGGAAGAATGCAAGTTCATAGAGCCTGACTGGGCATCGGCAGAAACAAGATTAGAAAATAATATAACAATTTCGTTCCTCAAAAAATCAAGTTTTTCTAGTATTTTAAAAATCTTCCTTTCCCTGAGTTGGAGAACCTCTGCTTTCAGTCTTCTATACATTCACGACAGGATTATTGGAAGTGCGAGAGTTGAGCTCTCTGCAAAAATGGTTTTGACGGTGGAGATCAGGAGTGGCAGTGATCTGTAAGGCTAGTCAATGCTACCTAGAAGCTTGACAGATCTCTTAAAGTGACCAAGGTGCGGCAGAGCCTCAAAGACGCGACAGAATGGGTCTCAATCCTCCCGATCTAACAGGGTCAGTGCCAAGACCATAATCATTAAAGGAGACAAGAGGGGCGTGAGCGCAGGGCTGCAGTAGAGAGACCTGCGCAAAGTGCCAGACTAAGTGGAACGAGTCAGGAAAGTTAGGGAGAGCCTGACACCGCCGCAAAAGGGCGAGAGGAAGTGACAGTCCCTTCCCAAGGGCACAGGAAATGGGGTCCCTGGACAGTAACCCCCGTCCCGGGGAAGGGGTGGGAAGGAGACAGTGAGGGGCAAACGCTGGTGACCGCCGCCTCGGTTCCGGCAGGCACTCCGGGACTCTCCCGAGCCCCCAGCCAGGCTCACCTCTGGAGCGGAGGATCCTGAAGGCAGAGAAGCGACTGAGACTGCCAATTGCCCGGGACGCCACCATCTTGAGCAGAAGAGGACGAAAGTAGAAAGCTCTTCAAGAGGGGCGCAATGAAGCCGAGGACTTTTCTCAGCCTGTCCGGCAGGGCGCCTTACTAAAACGCAGACTCTGAGTAGTCACCGGCCCTCTCACCCTCCCTCTTGCTCCCAACTAATCGGGTCGAAAGGATGATTTCTCTGAAGGAAGACCAAGGACCTCTGAGGAGGGGGGCGGAGTGTGTGACTTTCTAGTCAGGCGCTCAGCGGGCAGCCCCCAAGTTCCGCGGTGACCCCGGGCGGGGCGAGAGGGGTCCTTTGCGGAACGGGAGCCGCCCCTCGGTGAGGGCGGGCGGTTGTCATTCTGTTCTTGGGAGCGGCAGCCTTCGCGGTCTCTGAGGTGCGGCGGCGCGCGATTCGGCTTTCTTCTGACTTTCCCGCAGGCAGGTCCCATTTCCCTCCCGGCTCCTGTCTCCGGGGCCCGCGGCCCCTTCCCTTTCCCGTGAGGGTCGAAGTCCCGGGAGCGGGACAGGCTGCGGAGTCCAGGCCTCCAGTGCCAACCGACTCCAGGCGGGCGACAGGTCGCGTTCTCCCGTAGCTCGCAGCAGGGGTGTCGCCCTTCTCCACTTCGGGTTCACGGACTGTTTGCGTGTGTCAGAGCGTTGTCGTTTCTCCTGCTTTTCCTGTCGAGGCAGTCCCCCGGCTGTTGGGATTGAGAATGTGTCATTAAGTGCAGGCCTCGGATGTGGAAGGAGGCGAGACAATCCTCCCACCTGCTTAGTGATCCAGGGTTCACGGGCGTTTTCTAGCCCAAAAGGGGAGACGGCGGGCATCTGGGCATCCTCACCAAAGTAGCCGCCGCAGTCGTTGGAACAGAGTGTGTTAACTGGTAGCCACAGGTGGTAGAACTAAACTAGAGAGCCCTAGTCTACTTCTAGTTGAGAGCTCAGCTCTTCAGGCCGCCTAGCTTGGGTGTTTTGTTTGTTTTTGGTGCTGGAAAGATGGTGCTGAAATAAACGGATTTGTTTCAAAAGAAAGTAAAGTCAGCTTCCAGTGCGTTGCACTATTTTGTTTAATATCCACTACCTACACGTTTCAATCATTTGCACTTTCGGTGACTTGACTGGCTCAGAAAGATTATATAAAATTTCTTTTTTGTGGCAAGCCCAGTATTCAAAACAGAAATAGCACTCCCTAGTTAACCTATTAGTCTGCAAGAGCGGAAACAAGAAATGGCTGAAATGGTTATAGAAAGAAAGAAGGGAGCTTTTTGGTTTTTTGTTTGTTTGTTTGACAGTCTCTCTGTTAGGTATTTCTGGCTATCCTGGAACTCACTATTTAGACCAGACTGGCCTCAAACTTAAAGAAATCTATCTGCCTCTATCTCTTGAGTGCTGGGATTAAAGCGTTTTTATTTAATACCTATTATGTACATCTTTTCATGTCAGTATATACATGTATATCTTTTCATTTTTTCCCAACCTGCTGAATAGTCATGATATATTTATGACATAGCTATTTCTATTGATTCCCATTTAGATTAGTTCCAACTATAAGTAATACTCTAACAAGCATTGTGGCTGGTTTTTATGTATCCCCCACTCCCCCGTTCTGGATATGGAATTTAGCCACTGGATTGCTTTAAAACAAATTTTTAAAAGGTATTTTCGGGGGCTGGAAAGGGGCTAAGCAGTTAAGGGCACTTGCTGCACTTGGCAGAGGATCCAACTTTTATTCTCAGGACCCATGACGGGCAGCTCACAACCACCTGTTGAATCAATTCCATGGTCTTGAATACCTTCTTCTAGCTTCCATTGGCACCCATACATATGTGGCTTACACTCACAGAAATACAAACACATGTAAAAATAGAGATTTTTTTTGTTAGTGTGACTTTTAATTTGACTGATTGATGTTGGGGATCAAACACAGGGTATGTAATAGACAAGTGCTCTGGCGTTGAGCTGCACTCTAAGGCCCTGGCATTTTAGTTTCTTATGTGAACTGCTTATTTGTTCATTTTTGCTTGTGGTCTGCATATCAGATAGGAACATGTTCAGTTGTAAATAATAGAAAATTCAATTAAATTTGGGGATTCATTATCTCCTGGACCATCAGTGGGTGGGTTTCAGATAGAATATGACTAGGACTGTTTTTTGTTTTGTTTTTCATAAAATTTTCAGTTCTGTCTTCTTTTGATATCAACTTTGTCCTTAGGTAGCACTGTTAATATTTGTAAAACTACAGCCAAAAGGAATGATTTGTGTTTTAGACCTGCAGACAGAAAACTTGAGTATTAGACTAACTAAACATCAGTACCCATAGTCAAGGCAAGGTGCTGTAGGGCTTGGCCATCTGAGCCTTTAATCCCTGCAGCAATTAAGATTACTCTGATTGGGTCAATCCCATGTAAACTACACTGACAACTACATAGTGGGGGAAATGCACGCTAGAACAAAATTTAGATTAAAAATTGCAGATTTTTCCCTTTTAATTTGAAACAGGCTCTTTATGGATTATATTAACCCCTTTTTGCTTTATACATTACAGAATATTTTCTCTAAATGTATTCTTTGCCTTTTAACTCAATTTTAGTTTTTTTAAAATTGTGTGTAGGTTTAAAATATTTTAGTAATCAAATATGTTAATGCTTAATTTATGGCTTCTAGATCTTACGCATCTAATGGGAGGTGGCCTTGTCTAATAGGTGAAGTGTTTGCTGTGCAATTATGAAAACTGAGTCTCCATGTGCTGGGTTAAAAGCTGGATATGTAGCTTTGTGGGTTTGTAATCCTAGCACTAGTGGAAAGAAGAGAAGCTAGGGATTGCTATCCAGCCAGACAACCAATAAACTGACCAGCTCCATCTTTAATGAGAGGCCTTATCTCAAAATGTAAGGTGTAGAAGTGATTGACCTCTAACCTCCACTTCATGTATGCCCACATGCACACCCATATTCTCTCATCTTTTTGTTGAGACAGGCTCTCACTGTGTACCTCTGACTAGCCTTGAACTTACTATGTAGACGAGGCTGACTTCAAAATCATAGATATCTGCCTATACCTACTCAAAGTGATGAGATTAAATAAAGGCGTGTGCCATCTTTCCCGACTCTGGTATTTCTATATTTTTAAATGTTTTTAGATCTTTTATCTACATGGCATTTTTTATACTTATAGTATGAACCATAGACTTTATTTTTCCCAAGCAATTAGTCGTTTCCCAGCAAACTGATTGATCAAGTCATCTTTCCTCCATTTACTTTAAACACTACATTATATATCATATTATAAATCTTATATCTTTAGGTATGCTTGTTATAAGATGTCATACAATTTCTCAGGGTCAAGAATCTGGGCTACTTGGCGGGGTTGTTCTGACTTTGGAGTTTTAGGAGGTTGTCGTCAGCATGTTGGGCAGGTGGTAGTCATCTGAAGGCTTTCCTGTGCCAGAAGATCAGCTTCCAAGCTCACTCACATAGCTGTCGGCAGGAAACGTCAGTATACAGACCTCTCCAGAAAGCCAGTGACTTTCCAGTGGGCTTTCCACAGAGTATCTGAGATATTTAGAAACTGCGATCTTTTTCACAGCTTGATTTCAGAAGCCGTGCCATCCCTTCTGACAGAGCAGTGCAGTGTGGAAGGCAGCCAGACCAAGAGTACAAAAACCGAGAGAAAAAATGCTGGGGTCAGCTTGGAGGCTGGCCACTGCAGTATCCTCATAAACCTTAAGTTTCTTATTTACTTTTTAAGTAAAAATACACATAAAAATTAAGACATTGGGTCAGTGAGGTGATTCCATGGGTAAAAGCTCCTGCCACCAAGCCAGAGAACCTGACTTGAATCATAGAACCTCTTGGTAGAAGGAAAGCTTTAACTCCCACAGGTTGTCCAGTGACCTCTACATGTGTGCTATAGTATATGCTCACCTCCCCCAGCTAACAATTATTTCTTTTATTAACATTTATCTGGGAGAGAGGCCCATGGCACTCATATGGAGATCAGAAGACTTCTTGTAGGAAGTTTGCTGTGGTCCCGGAACCTGTATGCCACTTGGGAAGAAAAGACAATCACTGAAGAAATGACAGACATGTACAGAAAAGCTGGGGTCAGATGGGGTGTGCAAACCTCTGAAGTGACATCTACCACTAGAACTTGGAACCTCACCATATTATATACAGCACAGGGGGAGGAGCTAGCTTGTCTTGGGTAGGAGGTATCTGTGGGAGGTGTCTTTTGGAAAATCGTCTCAGGCTGTGAACCTCCAAGAGGCGGAGGGAGCTGCGGTTGCTAGTTTTTGTGCATTTTGGTCTCTTCATTACACTTGGATTCCTTCCCAGGACCTGTCCCAAGAAAAGCTTTGCCATTCCTCTGAACCTTCCCAGGGCAGGCTTTGTCACTGTTGTGGGGCTCAGGCATCAGAGCCTTTAGCATGGCTGTGTCAATGTCAATGACACACATTCATTTTAGAACTTTACTCACTGAAAGCTTCCTCTGCTCCCTGTAGGAGTTGGTCCTCTCCTCCTATCATACCAGTCCTGAGGACAAACTCAGGTCCTCATGCTTGACGACAAGCACCTTTACCTGCTAAGCCATCTCACCAGCCCCTAACAATTATTTTAATTTTTTTCTTTTTGGTTTTATTTATGTGTTTTGCTTGTGTTTATGTATGCACTCCATATGTGTGCCTGTTGCCCATGGAGGTCAAAAGAGTGGGTCAGATCTCCTAGAACTGGAGATAATGGATGGTTGTGAGCCATGATGTAGGTTTTAGTAACCAACAAGTGCTCTTAACAGATGAGCCATCTCTCTAGCTCCATCCTAACAATTATTTCTTTTTTTCATTTGTTTGTTTTTGTGGTAGGATCTCACTATGTAGCCCTGGCTGACTTGGAACTCACTGTGTAGACCAGACTGACCTGCACTGCCTCCTGAGTGCCAGGATTAAAGACTTGTGCCACCATGCCCTGCCTAACAGTTATTTTTAACAATGTACCCTAGGGGTATTTTATTATGATTCAAGGAAATACAAATATTTTTCCTCTTTTAATGGGTGGTAGCATACAAAAACTTATTTTTATGTATATGGGTGTTTTGCCTACATGTTTGTCTATGCAACACTATGTGCCTGGTGCCCACAGAGGCCAGAAGAGGATGTTGGGTGTCCTGGGACTGGAATTACAGGCTGCTGTAAGCTGCTATGAAGGTTCTGGGAATCAAACCTGTATCCTCTGGAAGAACAGCAAGTGTTCTTAACCTTTGAGTTAAGAACTCATCTACCAGCTCCTATTTTCTTATCTTTTATGGCTGATTGTATATTTCACTGGTTGCTATTGTATGACTTACTTAACCAGTTCCCTATTTGCTATTATTCTAATCTTTTTCTATTACAGTGGCAGTCAATACAGGTCATGTGCATAATGTCTATCATATAAGTCCGTGGAAGCGGAATTGTTAGATTAAAAGTTAAATGAACATGTAGTGTTAGAAGGCAATTCCAAATGGCCCAGCATAGAATTTGCACCAGTTCACACCCTTGGTGCAGTTAGTGTTTGTACATGTCTGGCCACACAGTATAGATCAAACCTTTGGGCTTTTGCTAATTTAGCAGACAATTATATCTCTGTGGTTTTGACCTGAATCCTATTATGACTAGAGTCAAAGAAAGCCCTTCCCCTCTCGTGTATGTGTGTGCATGTGTGTGTGTATTTTGTGGTGTGTTTGTGGTGTTGTGTGCATGCAGGTTCATATTGGGCATCTTTATCTCTTTCCACCTTTATGTTTTGAGAAGAGGGTCTTTGAACATGAACTTTATTGATCAGTTCAGCAAACTTCAGGGACCCTCCAGTCTCTGCCCTGATCCAAGGCTGGGGTCATAGGAATGTGCTGCTTTTTGTGACTATTTTATATGGGTTCTGAGAATCTGAACTAAGTTCCTTGTACTTGTCTGGTAGGCACTTTACTGACTGAGCCATCACCCAGCCTCCTTTTTCATATATTTAAGAGCCCTTTGTATTTCCTTTCCTATGAACAATTTGTTTGTATCTTGTGCCCATTTATTTGCTGTTTTCTTCATATTGTTTTGTAAGGATTTACTGTAAAGACTTTAACCTTTTCCCCCTAAATTGGCGTTGTTAATATATTTAAAATATTACAAATTTCTAATTTAGAAAGTAATTTTGATATAATATTATGCTTAGAAAAAAGTTGGAAGTATAGTGAAAGACCTCCGGAGCGGGGAGACTCTCACTCAAGTCTCGGGATAACACGACCCCCCCAGGAACTCACGAGAGAACGTCCTTGCTGCAATCACACGAGGTTTATTGACAGGACAGGAACCAGTGCACTGGGGCTGAAACTCATTTCCCACGCAGGAGTAGAGAGTTTGACCCCGAGTAGCTGGGAGAAGGGGTAGTTAAAGGAAGAAATCATAAAATTCCAAAAATACCAGTGTCATTGAAAAATTCCGAAAATACCAGTGATAATCACAAGGGAGTAACTCCCTGT
>LOJH01007772.1:0-11796 GCA_001685095.1 Ellobius talpinus
CCCCCAGAGCCGATCTCCTGGGAGCCAGGGGACTGCTGTTGGCCGCCTCACACCTTCCTGTTGCAATTCTGAAGAGTCTCTGCTCTCTCCCAGTTTTTCCTCTTTTTATTATTACCTCCCCCCCGCAAAGTGGGGTGCCGGAGAGTCTGGGGAGATAGATGAGCCGGAGGTGCCCAGTGAGGTGAGGGGGTTATTAGCAAAGCTTTAAGAAAAAGCGCCTTATAAAGAGTCAAGACAACAAATAGCAACATTTTGATAAGGGTCTGGGCTGCGGGATCCCGCGTCAGGACCTGCCAGGCCTGAGCTTGTACGTGTGGTGGTGGGATGCGGGCTCGCTCTCTCTCTCTCTCTCTCTCTCTCTCCCTCCCTCCCTCCCTTCCCCCCCTCTCTCTCTTTCTCTCTCTTTCTCTCTCTCTCTCCTCGCTCCCCACCCAGCCAGGGTTGAAGACTGGAAAAAAAAAGTGCTCCTGGTGTCGGGGGTAGATATGGGGAGTCGGAAGGAGAGCTGTCTTATCACCAAAGCTGGTCTGAGTCTAAAGGAATCTGGCAAGATGGTCAGAGCGATCAAAGAAGAAAAAAAAACTTGTCCGGAGCAGGAGGCGTTTGCAAACACTTGTAGCCAGCAGTGATGGAAAAGGCAAAGAAGAAAAACAAGCGCTAGCGCTTAGCAAGCTGGGATTAATAAAAGCACAAGGCTTTCAAAGGCAAAAAGAGATACCGATTCTCTTTCTCAAGGACCTATGCCCACTTTTTGTGCTTGTCTTGCTGTGGGTCATAATTTGCATGAAATAAATAGTGGCAAACTGGGTTATAGAATCTTAGATTTGGGAAGCCTCCACCCCCCCATTATACCTCTTTCCTTTATTGTAAAACAAAAACAAAACAAAACAAACAAGAAAACTGAGGGCCAGATAGGTGGAATTAGTTGCCAGCTCAGGTCACTGTTTATTAGTTTAGGGATTCACACTTACCCTTATGGACCCATCCCTTGCAGAACAGTAGATCTTTGCCTAAGTAGGTTTCTGTAGGCTGTCCCTTGGAGTATCCTCAGAGAGTAGCCCTTGAGGGGGCTAGTGTCACTGGGCTGAGGACTTTGTGCATTCTTGTAGTAGTGGCATTTTATCATCTGCTTGTATCTTGGGTTTCCAAATCGGTTGGATGGCTGCCTGGGCCCTAATAAGCTTTCAGCTGTTGAGTCTGCATTATATCGCACAGTTTTGTTACCGTTCAATTACGATATAGGACTTGGCCTCCTACCTCAGTGTTCTGCTATTGCTCATTTGTTTTTGTTGTCTGATGTTCACTGCCTATAGGATGTATTTCATTTAGGTACCATTTGTTTCCCGTTTCTCTAGTTCATTCGTGAACCCTGAATTGGTTTCGAATCTTTTCAGTTGGGGGGAACCGCTGCTGGTCGGCCCTGGCTGATGTTTACGTGTTTGTTTGGTAGCAGTTTTTCACCCTTGTGAAAGAATACAGCTGTTCACATTGACAGTGCCAAATGGGAAAGGGGCTGGTGGTTTTAAGAAAAAAAAATTCACCATGCAACCCTTGGTGGTATCTGTCCGTCCAGTTAAAACACCACCTGTCCTCGGGCGGAGTGTCACTGGAGGGTGGCCTGTTTTCTGTAGGTTCAAGCACTAAACTGAAATATAGCAAAGGAATGGGAAGGTCTCTTCATCTCTTCTTCCCCCCCATCAGAAACAAAACAAAAACAAGAGTTGATTTCTGTCACCAACAGTTTGGTGATTGCATAACTCAGAGCTAAATTCCTCCAGAAATCTTTGCTGTAGACCCAGTGACCTCACCTTTTCCCTAATTCTCACCTTCCCTGTGTTCTTGTTTCTGCCGAGAAGCTGTTAATATATGCTGTGTTGAGTGTAAGAGGGGTGTGTTTCTTAAGTGTGTACTTCATAATATATATAGGAGGAGGAGGAAAAGGTGCTATTGATGCTTGAAGTATTACAACATAAATATTTTGGCCAACACTTCCTTTTGGTTCTGACTTCTCATTTCACCTCCATTTTCTTAGTCTCAACTGATTTCTCCTCTTCCTCCTCCTCACACACAAGGACCACGCCAAGATGAAAAGGATCGCTTATTGCTTTTTGGTAGATGTTTAATTTTTTCCCTCCCAGTGATGCTATGGTTAGTCTGTGTTTGTATTGGGCTTCTACAGACAAATCTGCTTGCTGTAGTTCCTTTGGTTTGTTTATTATGTAGGCAGGTCACACGCGTGGCCTTGTAGCGAAAGGAAGGTGATTTAAAAGAGGTAAATAGCAGTTTAAATCTGATGTTAGTTGGAAGTTGGCTCAGTGTTCTAGTGCCCTACATACAAGGTGTGTGTGTGTCCACAAAGTTGTGCTCAGATGTGTGGACTCTGTTGTTTGTGACATTCTCCTGCCTTTCTTCTGGAGTGCAGGTTACCATAGAATTCCTATAGGAACCCCTAGTTGTTTTGTTGTCGTTGTTTAAGCATTTGAAAATATTTTTTTAACTACACGAGGATAATTCCAAGTCATCTCCAATGACTTCTTCTGAAGTTCTTCTGAAGAATATTCTTGTACTATATAATGAAATTTCAACGTCCTTTACTTGGGAACTTCTGTTTTTGTCTCCTCTCCTCCCCCTTCTCCTCCACTCGCCTCTTCTGGTTTTTGGTTTTGTTTTTTTGCCCTAAAGTGGGGCACAGTAGTGCATGCTTATAATTTTGGCTGCTCGGGAAACTGAGGCAGGAGGGTTCGGAATTTGAGGCTAGCCTGGGCTAATAACCAAAACTCTGTCTCAACATAAGAATAAAGAATTTGGGGGCGGGGCGGTGTAGATCAGGGTATGTATGTGGCTCTGTATCCTATCCCCAGAGACAACAGTCTCAAAATACCACTGTTCCCAATGGTCATATTTAAAGGAATAGGTTTTTTAATCTTTTTTTTGAGACAAAAATCTTACTCTGTAGTCCAATCTGGCCTTGAATTTATAACATCCTCCTGCCTCAGCCTCCCAAGTGCTGGGATTAGAGGCCTGAGTCAACAGGTCTACCTCCATCTTTTTTTCCTTTTTAATTTGAATTTTGTGAATAAAACTGTTCTAAAACCAGAAGAGGCATTTTCCTCTAGCGAGGTGTGATCTCAACAGTTCTGTGCTTTTTTCTGGGAATAAGAAAGTTAGATTTAACAATCTAGTTTCCATTGATTAGGCAGGGTTTTTTTGTACATTTAAATTATAAACACAAGGTGAAATTTAAAAATTTTAGTTTATCCCCAATTGTAATGACTTTATTTGAAGCAAAATAGTGACAATGGATATTTTATTAAGGATAACCCTTTACTACTTAAAAAAAACAAACAAACAACAACAAAAACCAAGACGTGTTGGAAATGACTTGGTGTATCAAGATCGATGCTATTTTTACTCATCCAGAGAAACATTGCAGGTATCAGATCTTAGGTTGACAGCATGAGACCCTCCACTTTAGTGGTTGCGGTGTCTTACACGACATTTTATTACTTTTGTTAGTTTGTCACAACCATGACTTCCTTGGAAGGTATCGTTGAGGTTTGCTTTTCATTTTTTTCTTTTAAATGGTAATATTGGGGTGGGGGTGCTTCCTGTTTATATTTTCAAAATTAGGTCCACATGTTAACCTTCTCGTCAGGTCATGGTTTTACTTTAAACACACAAAGGCAAGCATCAGATGTCCTGCACTTGGTCTGACTCGTCCTGCTTCATGGAACAGCATCCCTGAGCTCAGTCCAAGACCCAGTTGGGAACACAAAGCATTCTTGAATCTTTTCCCATCTCTCTTCAAGGCGGAGCACTTTTGGAAGGAGCCTTAAAGCAGCCACAACAACAGAGGCACAGTTCCTGGAAAAATGGGACTGTTGCCAGCTCTTCCCTCCCAGGTGCCTGGAAGTCAGGGCATGAAGTTAGAGTAGACATTGGTGCTCTACTATAGACCACTGGGCAGCCCTGTAGCAGCTTTCCTGATACACAGTATCATGGAGGATGAACTCCCAGCCAAGGGAAGTGCAGCTCTAGGAGGTGATCTCTGAGGAGTCACCCTCAACTTAGTGTAGAGCTCTTCATTGTTCCTCTGGGATGGGTGTCGCCCTGCCCCTCCCTCTAGGTGGGCAAACGAGATTCTTTCTCAGGGGTTACATTTCAGATATCCTACATATCCGATATTTACACTACAATTCGTAACAGTAGCAAAATTACAGTTATGAAGTAGCAATGAAATAATTTTATGGTTGGGGGTCACCGCAACATGAAGAACTGTATTAAAGGGTTGAAGCATTAGGAATATTGAGAACTGTTGTTCTAGGGCCTTGTGTAGCCTAGCCTGGCCTTGAACTCTGTATCACAGGATGGCCTTGAACTTCTGGATCCCCCCCCCACTAGAATAAACAAACTTACACCACCAGACCTGGTTTGATGCTGTGCTGGAGGCCTTGAGGAATACTAAGGGAACATGCTACCCATCAAGCTGCATCCCCAGACCCCCTCTGTGGTTTTTCTAGAGCAAGTCACCATGACTCTAAATGCTGGAGAGTTCTGTGCAGCCGTGGGGAGAAGGACGACATGGTGTTTTCTGTTTCCCCCTCTTCACTAACTTTCTTCTAAATAGTGTAATGACTAAATAGACTCGGAACCAACTCGGCTGCTGGCGTGTTTGCAGTTTCAAGGTAGTTTCTCTCTTCTGTATTTTCTTTTGGATCACAGTTCCAAAAGAAATAGCACCTTGGCATGGAGCAGGGCTCTGCAGAGTGAAATTTGCCATGGAGTTAAGCCTCGTACCTTGACCTCCTGTTCCCTCCATACCAGTGTCCAAAGAAGAGGTTTAAATTTGTCTCATGGGGCATTTTCTTCTTTGGGTTTTAATTACAGTAATTACTCCCATTTCCCCTTGCATTGTGCCATGAAGATGAAAAATCCAGGGACTGGTTGAGGGGCTGGTTGTTTCTTCCCACAGTCCTCTTGCTAACCTACTACTAGCGCTTCCCTCTCCATTAATGCTTCCATTGCCTCTGGCGCTCTGAAGAGCCCTTTAAAAATTCTTTGCACATTTCTATTATGAAGAGAAATAGCTGCATATTCTCCGCACTCCTAGTTTTTTTGAAGTACTTGTACTGACTCATTTTAAAAATTATACTAAGATAGAGAACATGGTTTGAGAGTAGTAATGAGATTCTCAGAAAATATGAAAACTTTCCTTTCTGACTGCTTATAGAAAGGTTGGGGAAGACAAGGGGAAATACATCAATGAGCCAATCAATTATTGTTATTTGTTGGGATCAATTTGGTGACTAATATTTTCAATGCCCATTGGCTAGTAGATATGAATTTGGCTTTACTCTGTAGTGATGATAGGACAAACCTCAGAGTTTTCTGATAGTGCTTGTTTTTCCCTGACGGGATTTCTTTGCATATGGGGAACCAGGCCAAGGTTGCCAGTCATAGCTGTATGTGTGATTTGTATTAGAAATAATTGTTTGAGCCAGGCAGTGGTGGCACATGCCTTTAATCCCAGCAGAGGTTGGCAGATCTCTGTGAGTTTGCAGCCAGCCTGGTCTACAGAACTAGTTCCAGGAAAGGCTCCAAAGCTACAGAGAAACCCTGTCTTAGAAAAAAAAAATTGTTGAAGGCCAGGTGTAGTGGCACATCTTTAATTCTAGAATTAGGGAGGTAGAGCAAGGGGAGTCTGTGAGTTTGAATTCAGCCTGGTGTACACTGTGAGTTCCAAGCAGCCAGAGCTACATAGTGAGATCCAGTCTCAAATGCTGTTGGTAATAATAATATTATTATTTAATACTTTAGGTTACAGTACTGTATAACATAGTATAACAAGTAGATACACTAATTATATAGTAATTATTTTGCCATCCTTCAAGAAATAAACAGAAAATTAATTTAAAAGTACTCATGTCTAAACCCAGAGCTGAATAAAATGTTCCAGTGCCGTAAATTCATAGAAAGATTATGAGAATAATACCTAATGGTTACTGTTCACGTTCAGTGTGTCAGACAAACACTGTGTGTGTGTGTGTGTGTGTGTGTGTGTGTGTGTGTGTGTGTGTAGGTTAGAGGTGAATTTCAGGTGTTAGCTTTTGAGATGGCCTCTCACTGGGACCTGGGGCTTACTGACTGGCTTTGGTTGTCTGACCAATGGTCCTGAGGCCGGGGTCGGGGTTACAGATGCACACCACCATGCCCGCTCTTTCATGTGGGTTCTAGGGATTGAACTCAGGACCTCATGCATATGTAGCAAGTGCTTTATATACTGAGTCACCCCAGCTCCCTGGTGCCTGTGTTTTATGGTCCTCGGAGGAATGGATATTATCTCGAGATAAAAGTGAAGAAATGACCACAGAGAAGTTAAGTAACTCATCCAAGGTCATACTGCTAGTAACCGCAGGACTCAGGCTAAACCCTGACCTATCCTGAACCACTGTGTTCAGGGACAGCAGACACCTGCAGCTTTGGAATGGCACAGGTGGTGCCCTCAAGTCACTATTTCTTTATTTTCCTTAGAAGAGTTCTAAGCTGCCCCTTTCTGTCTCTGCATACAGACAGAAGGATGATTAATGCTATGCTTATGGTAGTTTATGTGCAGTAACCCTCCTTACAGAGAACAGAGTTCTGGCTCAATTTATTTTCAATTTTATTTTGAAGGGACTTAAACTTCTATTCTTGTTTCACCGAAGCTTTTTAGAGCTTTCAATTACAATTTTTTGAAATACATCTATTTAAAAGTGTTACTTCTATGGAGTAACTTCTTAAAAAAAAAGGTTGTATATCTGTGTCTGTATATGCATGTGAGTGCAGGTGCCAAGGCAGAGAGGCCTTGGCTTCCCTGAGTCTGGAGCTGTGAGCCACCTTGTGTGGGTGCTGGGAACTGAACTAGAGTCCTCTGCAAGAGCAGTCTGTGCTCTCAATTGCTGAGCCGTCTCTCCAGCCTTTTGAGACATCGTTTGAGGGAGCTGAATGAATTAATGTGTATTCAGACCAAAGGAAAGTCCGTTAGAAGTTCCCCAAGCTAGGAGTTGGGTGTGACATTAAATTTTAGAGACAGAATTCCCACCCCTAAAGGATGTGACATAAATTAGGGAGCTCAAGGCACAGTGGAGGACATCTGAATTCCCTAGGCAGTGCAGCTACTCCTCAAACAAACAGAGGGTGTCAGCACCTGTGATTGCCACTGTCACCTTTGACCGGGGCTGAATTTTCTTTGAATGTTGACAAAAATTACATTGTCAGTGGAAAAACCTTAATGTGAGATGTGTGTAAGTCAGAATTTCCTCATGCTCTCTGCAGTGAGAGCCTGCAGCTCAAGCTGTTCTCTCTGTGTGTTTCCCCCCTTTGTCTGATATGTTTGTAGAGCCTTTAAGCGGGGTTTTCCAACATTTTAGGTGAGAGTAAATTAGAAAGGCTATGAAACCTCATTCATGTCTAAAACGCAAAGCTTCTAGAAGGTAGAGCTTGGTTTGGGGAAGTGTAGGATTTTAAAAGCCCGACCTAGGCCGCATGTCTTAAATCAACTACACTCATAGAATTTATTGGAGTACAGCAACGTGGTTGGAACAGAAGGGATCTTCAGGACACTTAATCTGTTAATACTAAACATTGGACTTTATCAGTCCTAAAATATGTGCAGGACAGCTACAGTTTTAAATAGTCAGAAGTGTTCTCTCAGAAGTAATGTTACTGTTTCTTCGGCTGTTTTTATTGTTATTTTTTGAGGGAGAGCCTCACTCTGTAGTCCAGGATGACCGTATACTCTCAGTGTAGCCTAGGCTAGCCTCCAGCTTGTTGGAGGCTCAGCCCTCTACGTAAGCCACTACACTTCTCTTAGAGTCAAGGCAGTAATATATTTTGGTTTTGTTTAATATTTTTGTGTGTGTGCTACTAGAAATTAAATCCAGAGATTTGTGCACATTAGACAAATTAAGTACTCCAACACTGAGTTACAGCCTCGGGCCCAAGTCGTGTTTTAGACTTGGGAAATGTAGCAAATTAGAGAGTGAGCGGAATATACAGTTTTAACAGAATGAAGCCGTTTACCTTGGGGGTGGGTAGTGTTTTAGGACCCTGTTTACAGTGAAAATCGGGCAGCATGAAGGCTTTCCATACAGGCATATGATGCAAATGTCCCCTTGTTTCACTTTTTCTGTAGCTGTTCTTTTCGTCCTATAACTAATGTATTTGGAAAATCTGAATATGCTTGTATTGTCAAGATGAATTGATCGTGCTGCGAGTTTGAGTGTCAGGTACTAATACTCATTGTGTCGTAGCTCATGTCAGTTGCCCCTCCTAACTCTTGAAGACATTGAAACAAAATAGAAAATGTCTGGCTTCCTGAATGACATGGCTGTAATTCACAAGCTGAGCTGGTGATGAAGTGAGACCCTCTGATTTTGCCATGCCAGAGCAGAAACACGTAACGTTAATGGGATGGGCACTTAACATAACCACCACCACAGGACTTGGTTTTGCCACAGCAGTGTGCCACTTGTGGTTTTAAGTTTTATTTTATTTTTTAATATTTTGTGTGTGTGGCACTGATAATTGAACCCATGGTTTCATGCGTATAAGGCAAGCACCCCAGCAACTGGACTATATTCCCAGCAATCAATTTTGCATGTTATTGCCCAGAGATGAGGCACACTATGGATCTGTAATGAGAGTGAGCTAGAAAAGCAGTGAAAATGAATGACATTTGAAGAAGACAAATGTAGATTTTATGAAATAATTTATAAAAGGGAAAAAAAAGACAAATAGTAAAACAAAACAAAGCATTTATACTCCAAGTGTCAGAAATAAAAATGACAGTATAAGAAAAAAAATGATGCCTTTGTTATAGGGTTATAGATTAATATCCATGATGTCTATATCATATAAATAATAAGAAAGAGATGGACCCTAAAGAGGAAGTGGGGCAAAAGAAAAACATGGCCAATGTGACACTGAAATAAAAACATAAGCAGTGGATTGGGGGAGGCAGAGGGGGTGGTGGGGGAGGGACTGAGAGAAGAGGCGGGAGGGGAACTGCAGTCAGGATGTAAAATAAATTAATTTATTAAATTTTAAAGAATAAACTTTTTGAGTCAGATTTACAAGAACTAATAATATTGCAAAAATACAGTGTTTGGGGATGAGGGGGCCTGGCACCCTTGATGTTTTGTGTCAGAGAATTAGTGACCTAAATTGTCCCTAGCATCTCTGTTTACACAATGTAATGTCACTTGGCTGTTTCAAACCATGTCATAAAACAATATTTAATGACTACATCAAGTTCATAATACATTATTAAGTGAAAAAAATCAAAATATAAAACCATTTTATACATCCAATTTTACTTAGAAAAAAAAACCCACAAAAGTCCTGAAAGTGATTTCTGGGTTACAGGACTTCAGAGCTAGGCAGGACGTTCTCAAGTCTCTCCCATCCCTCAGTAACAGGGGTGATCACAGACAGTGTTTTCATGTTGCTTGGTTTTACAAATGGTTTTTCTGTGTTGGCTCAGAATATACCACCTGTCTTTGTTTTCAGTTCTGAGGAGCAGCAAAAAACGAGTAGTGATGGCTCTGCTAAATGTTTGCCGGCTGCGTTGTGCGCGGCGTGTTGTTGCTGCTGCTGCTGCTGCAGGGCTCTATTTAAGTCCTCTTCGTTGTACTGCATATTTTCAGAACTACAAGAACACGATCTTGAGGGCAGAGTTTGCTGCTATTCTTGGTGAAATGACCTGCGTTTTTAGGTAGGGACTGATGAATCATACCGGTTTGTAAATATAATAAGTGATACCGTTTTATCCGTGCGCGTGTCTTCCCAAGCCGGCATTCATTTCGTGCTGAGGACGTGTGTGGTGTGATATTCCCGTTGTTTTGCATTCGCCCTCCTAGCGCCCTCCCGTCGGGATGACACCTGAGAGAGCTGGCCAACCCTGCGACTCTTCCCACTCTCTTGGCCGTTTGGTGTTGCCAGTGCCTGAGGCTTGTGTGTTCCCTTAATTAAACCCACACTGATTTCTTTGTGACTTTGTGTATGAAGACAGTTTTTAACATTTTGAAAAATTACAGAAGAGAACTAAAAATATGCCTCAAGGTGACGTTGTCGCAAGGGTTCCGGAGCACAGCTGTGCCAGGCCAGTCACCACAGAGCGAATACGGTGACAACTGTATGGAAATGCCTTCGAACCCAGTCACTCGCGGTGACTGGAAGACAGCCCTCCCTTGGGTTATGCTTTATAATCTACTCTAATGGAATTTGCTATACTAGAATTTTATTTTAATCCAATTTTGGCAATAATAAAATAAATCACATTCATTCCTTTTAGTGCTTTTCAAATCTAAACCTATGATAATTAAAATACATGAAAACAAATATCCTTATGTGTTGAAGACTCAGATTGCCTTTTTTTAAGGTAGGATCTTACTATATAGCCCTGGTTGGCCCGAAATTTGCTGTGTAGACTAGACAGGCCCCCAACTTCACAGAGACATTTTTAAAATTCATATAAATTTGGGCTCTTAAACTTGACATCACATATTTTACTGGTTTTAAAACGTCTCTCAATGAGTTTCGTTGTGAGAAATGAATCTGATACCTAAAGGGGAAAATTTGTTACCGGTAAATTGTAGAGTATATTTTAAAATTAATATAAAAATTATGTGTCTCTTTCGCCACTTAGAACCAACTATTTGATTGTGACCTAGTATTTATTTTAAACTTAAATGGCAAGACTTTTTCCCAAGTCTGTACATTTAATCTCCAATAAAGGAGCTCAAATGTACATAAGATTCAAAAGACAATTAAAAAACAAAACCACAAACCTTAATTTGGAGGCAGGTCATGGTGGCGCATGTTTTTAATCCCAGCACACTGGAGACAGAGGCAGGAAGATCAGTGTGAGTTCAAGTCCAACCTGGTGTGCATGGTGCACTCCAGGCCAAGTAAGGCTACATAAGTGAAATCCTGTCTCAAAAAGATGGGATGGGGGTGGGGAGGGAGATGGCTCTGAAGAGCTGGCTCAGGGGTTACAAGCCCTGGCTGCTCTTCTAACGGACCCAAGTTTGGTTCCCAGCACCCACATGGCAGCTCACAAACTGGTCTATAACTCCAGTTCCAAGGGAATCTGTTGCCCTCTGCTGGTCTCTGTGGAAATTGCATGCACTTAGTGTGTAGACATACATGTAGGCAAAACACCCATATACAAAAAAAATTAACAAATATATATACAGTTTCTAAAAAACAAAGCGTAGTTTGGGAAGGTAATGATAAAATTTTCTTTAGACCTCTTAGTCCACTTTTTGTCTCTTAGTTGCTGTGGACTCTATGTATGCATATGTGTGTACAGTGCTTATAAAGTAAGTAAAGAAATTTATCCCTAAAGATTTTGTTAATTGTGTTGTCAGGCAAAGTATGACTTAGTTGGAACCAAGTTAATGTTTGTGACCAGTGAATGAATGGGCTTTGCAGTCACATTTGCTTTTCAAGGTCAAGGTAGACAAGTTGACCCATTAAACTACACAACCCAAAGGTTTCAGCTGTTTGAGAACCAGGGAGGGGTTTCAAGATTCTAATGAAACGCTTAATTGCCTGTTCCAGTAAAATATACAGAAAAATTTAGCCTGCGGTTTAACGGCTTCGTAGACTCAGGTTAGGATCTAATGGTCAGCTAACAGAGCTAAGGGAGTATAAGAAGCAGTGATGGTGGCCCAAATGTATGCTTAAAATAAACCTTCAAGGGCTGGAGAGATGGCTCAGTGGTTAAGAGCACTAACTGCTCTTCCAGAGGTC
>LOJH01007773.1:753-13900 GCA_001685095.1 Ellobius talpinus
CACCTGCTGGCTTTATAAATCCAAGGACTGACTCAGTTGTCACCTGCTTGCCCAAATTTGCTCTGTCTCCCCAAGCGAGCTGCTTGATGTCTCTGACCCTGTTTTCCATGTGGCATTT
This sequence comes from Ellobius talpinus, assembly GCA_001685095.1. Taxonomy (NCBI): domain Eukaryota; kingdom Metazoa; phylum Chordata; class Mammalia; order Rodentia; family Cricetidae; genus Ellobius; species Ellobius talpinus. The sequence continues at coordinate 872 of LOJH01007773.1, forward strand.
ACCTGGTGATATTGGTTCCGGAGTATGACATGGTACAGCGGCAGGCCTATGACAGCAGGGACGTCATGCTATGCTGGTGGAAGATAATTTGGCCACTCCCATTATTTGATCAGTAAGACCTGGTGCTCCACACTGGTCTGGGGACAGAGTGTCGGAGTGCGATCTGCTATCCATTAAAACGGAGACCAGGAATCCTCCCAAGTCACACCTCTGCAATCTCTCAAGCATCCTTTGGCCTTCAGCAAGGACACCTGGGAGTTTGGAGGCTTGCTCCAGCTGCCTGATCTTTTTTTTTCCAACTCAGAGCATTGTGAGATATCAGAGACTTTCTTCTGCCACATCCCATATTTAGTGGATTCAGTGTTACCCTTGGCAATGCAACCAGAAATTATCCCCCTCCATCTAGCACAAGGTGGAAAGGCTGCTCATTCCAGGAAGCGGCTCTCAGCCTAGAACGTGCCCAGGAGAATCCTACAGACACCTCACCTAGCAGGGTCCATCCACCACCCTACTGCTCACAGCTGCAGCCCTATGGCCATCATGGCTTCCTGCTACTTTTGACCCCAATGTGGGTACCACATACAAAGGAGTAGCATGGTTGTTGGCTGTACATTGACTGATGCCCTGGGAGATGGCTTAAGGCAGCAGCTCCCTGTGCTACTGGCACAAGCCAGCTTCTACTGGTAACAGGCCCTCTTCGCCTCATGGCTGGCTATGCCCTGAGGCCTCCCACTCTGCTCTTCGTGGGAAGTGTGGAGGCCTGTAGCTTCTTAAGATGGAAGCCATGGACCACATCTCTCTCCAGTCAGTGCTACTGTGTTGGGGACTGTGGACCCCCGGACCCTGAATTTCCTGTAAACAACTTGTTTTCCTGTGCTTGCAGCTGCTCTGAGCAGGAGACAGGGGAGTGGTTTCTGGTGGGCTTGCTGCTGAGAGTTGGGGGCCATTGGTCAGGGAAGGCACTTATATAAGCTGCCCTGGAACACAATAAAGTGGACATTCTTGATTCAATTTGGCATTCTTGGGGAATTCAAGGATGACCCATGTCTCTGAGTATCTCTGTGTGTTTCAATCTCCAGCACCTTGCCTGATTCCCAAATCATACCATAGCGTGTAGCATGTAGTTCACGTAGAGCAGGCGTGGCACACTACAGTACTGGGCTAACAATGAAGGAGTGGCGAGCTGTTAGCTCAGATGCAGCAACTACAGGAAGGGTCCAGGAGTGTGTGCCCTGTTAACATTTACTAATGAAAATTCTTTCTGTTGTTTGTGTTTCTAGACAGGGTTTCTCTGTGTAGCCCTGGCTGACCTGGAACTCACTCTGTCACAGAGATCTGCCTGCCTCTGCCTCCCCAAGTGCTGGGATTAAAGGTGTGCACTGTCATCAACCAGCTACAAACAGTAAGATAAGAAACAAAATAAAATATCAGCAGTCACAGCTGGAGATTAGATGGTATGCCTTTCCTTCAGAATACTGTCGTGGTCACTCGGAGACATTAGTAATCCTGAAAAGGTATTTGCAGCTTTACAGAACCTGAGGTGCTTGATCTATCACCTCTCTACCTTCCTCCGCCACTGAACTTTTAAAAACTGTGTGTGAAGGTACTTTTTGAATCTCTCATCCATTTCACAGCCATTAAACTGCCGAGGAAACACTACTCCAGGCAGCAGGGTGGGATGGTGGGGTGGGGTGGGGGATAGTGGGGGGCAGTCCTGGGTACATGTGTATAGCGTGGATGAAGTGTGGAGTGAAGGAATACTGTTGACGTGGACATGTCAAAGATTCAATGCCTCAGACCCACAGGACAGCAAAGCCTGCCCTGTATGGGTGAGGCTCAGGAGGACGCCAAAGTCCTCATGGTAATAGTACCTGCAGTTTCTTCTCAGGAGACTGCAACCTGAGACAGCTCCGCTTGAAAGATCTCCTCCTGAGACCAGTTAACTCCTCCAGTGCTGTGTGAAATAAGGTTGGGCTGTTGGGTAGGAGGTACAGCTCGGTCTAGCTGATCACAGTCTGTCTGTCTGTCTGTCTGTCTGTCCTGTTTTCATTCTCTTTCCTGTCTCAGTCAGATCAAGCCCCAGCTGTGTGGGACATGGCACCTGGGAATGACCTTGTCACTTGATAAACAGACAAGAAATGACACTGTAACCAGAGCTCTGTAAAACTCTCAGCCTGGATTCATAGCAATGACAGGGGCCATGACAGTACACCTCAGTGGAAGAGCACTTGCCAGGGAGTTATAAGGCCCCAGATCATGGTTCTCAACCCTCCTAATGCTGTGGCCCTTAATATAGTTCCTCGTGTTGTGGTGACCCCCCAGCCATAAATTAGTTTCATTACAACTTCATAATTATAATTTTGTTATGAATTGTAATCTAAATATCTGATATGCAGGATATCTGATATAAGACCTTTATGAAATGGTAGTTTGACCCCCAAAAGGGTCATGACCCACAGGTTGAGAACTATTGTCCTAGATCCAAGAAAGAAAGAAACGCAGTCTAGATGCTAGAAAAATAGATAAAAAATCCAACAAGCCTCTCTTGCCAAAGACAAAGAAAATGAATCAAACCATTACAGAGGAGGCCGAGTTTATTGAACACATGTTTACTAAGCCCATGCTATATGCCAGGCATTGGGCCAGGTGCTGGGAGTATGTTGCATTGATCAAACATGTACAAAGTCCCTGTCTTCGTTGTACTTAACACTCTAGATGCCATAGGCTACAAGAGAATAGATATAATAAATAAGGAAATGACATAGTAAGTTAGAAGGAGAAAAATACTAAATAAGATAAAACAGAGCCATGGTGGTAAGGAATGGCAGTTCTTTCTGGACACTTTCCGAAATGATCAAAGGAAAAATACCAGCTTCTTTCTTGGAAAGTCTGTACATCTGAACACGATGAAACAAAAACATTTCCGGGTCTGTGATGCTCGTGGGATTCAAGCAAGAAATTACAGAGATCTGAGAGATGGGGAGGTAGAAGCAAAAACTAAGACGGATAACTTTTACCAAACAGGTGCTTAATGCGGAGTTCTGGAGGATGCAGCATCCACTACCAACCGGTGGCTCTCAAGGTTCAAGGCGGCTAAAGAACAGTTGACGGGGGGCAGACAACTTGGCAGAACTCTAACGGCGTTGAGATCTTTTTATTTCCTATCTCTTTCAAGAATACAGCACACTGTTCTTCGTCGTTGCTAATGATGAACAGTGAAAAGAAGCACTGGCGAAAGGGGTTGCCTGCGCTTTCGCTTCCGACCACGTCTTCCTTTTCAACCTGTTCACCGTGTACATGGGTATTGGGGAGCGCTAGGCTTTCCTCGGCCCAGGCAGTGGGCAGAAGAATTATGCTGAATTACCAGGAAGTTCTTCTGTCCTTTGATTTAACTTCCAATTTTAATGCCAGAAAAACAGCCCAAACTACATGGCCAGTTTTATTCTCTGCATAATTAGGTTCTCCAAGTAAGAAGTAAAAATAGAGAATAATGGAGTTGTCATCTTCAACAAGAAAGTCATCGATTTAGAAAGTCCAGGTTGTAGGGCCAGGAAAAAGGGGTGTCCACCGTAGGATGCTTATAAATTGATCACAATGACAGCAGCTCTTTCTAGAGGTAATGATGTCATTAGGTTGCTGTAATTGTCCAGTCTTGGGTTAACATCTGGAAATTGTTGAGATGATATGTATCTCTGTTTCTTGCTGCTAAGGTTTCAAGGGTGCCTCTTTGAGGCATCTGTCACCAATGTGTTTTGCAATCCTCCTCCTTTCAAATAGGAAATATACATAAAGTGCAAATAAGAGTCACTCCTGGGTCTCCTGGGTCTCATCTCAGCAGCCGGATCCCCAAACCTATCCATTAAACCGCTGGCCAATGAGGACGTTGGCAGGCATTTCTAGAGTTAGCTAATGAGTTCATCTGGCAAAGAGTGTCTGAAGGTCAACTCAGTCCTGGCAAGAAAACATGAAGTACCACAAACAAGACAGGGATGTGAATGATGGAGGCAGTAGGGGGATTTTACAGACTCTTTGGCTCTGGATTCTTAATGTTTCAGGAACCATTACTAAATGAACGAGGCCAGCGGACTTCACAGCCACAGTCAGTCTTCAGATTTCCCTGGGTTGGTGGCAAGAGAGAAAAGAAGAAAAAAGAGAGATATTAGAAAGTCAATTTGATGAATTATGTCACCAAGTCTCTCTCTTTCTCTATCCTCTCTCACACACACATACACTCACACACACCCATACACAGACACATACACTCCCTCTCTTACATACCACACACACACACACACACTCACACCTAAGCACACACTCCTCTATTAAACAATGTCCCATTTTATAAGCAAATTGAGATTCCCGATAGAACTTTGAAAATGTGTCTTCTTTGGCATTTGATAAGTATCTCTATACCTATGAGTGAGGTAAAGTTACACCTATGTCTTTATGAAAACATACTTTTATTTGTCTGTCAGTGCAGAAGACTGCACCCAGGACATTCTGTGTGTTTGATAAGCCCTCTACCTCTGAGCTGCATCTCCAGGTCTTACTGTAAGACGTCTTAGGCATGCAGTCACTAGCAAGGAGGATACAGGTGCAGCATTTCCTGCATTCAGAGGGTCAGGCATTTACCTTTTCCATAAACCAACCTGGCAGAATTACTACTCTTGTACAACGTTTTGGGGAGGCAGTCCATGGGGGAGTCAGAGACATGGTCTTAGTAGAGGGATCAGGCTGACCTCACACTCACGCTCCGCCTGTCTCAGCCTCTAAAGTGCTGTTCGGCAATGCTCAGCTAGTGCCACCAAGTTTGAGACGTGTGGTTTATAAATACGGGATGGAAGTGACAGGAATGATGTTGTCACAGCAGTTTGGCAAGAGCCCACTTTCATATATATTTGTACTTTAGACTGAGTCAAATCCCATATCAAGGTAAATTAGCTGTTGGAGCGAGGATCCATTATATTTTCTGTATAAATGCTAAATTCATGAACAAAATTTGATACTGTGAGGGGGAATGAACCCACATTTCCTTCTGATTTTTTTAAGAGCATGAAGGCCAATGTTTCAGATATCATTATATATGAAGCTAAGTTACAACTGAGATTAAACAGCGTATTGCAAAATAGAAAACAACAAAGTCGTAGGAAATGATCAGATACATACTAGTTAAATTTCTGAATTTCTTTTTGGCTTCTGCCCTTTCTTCAGCATCAAAGTACCAGACAGTCATAGCGTACCTGTGAAAGACAAGCCCATGTTATTAGAAAAACACCAAAGTCTTCAAACTTACTCTGTGAAGCTCACTTTAAAACCATTTGTAAAACCACCTCTTATCAGAAGTCCGCTCCTATTTTAATTTCAAATCATTTCCTCTAGGTTCAATTCTACATAAATGCCATATAGCACATGGGTTCCGGGCACATGCCAGGCGCTGGGAATTCAATGATGCTGTCACTATTTTTCCCTCTTTAGGCTCTCAGTCTCCAGTGGGCGATTCTACAGGAAGGATGCCATGGGGAAGTGCAGTTTGCACAGAAGGACTGGAGGAGAGAGGCTCAAGACCTGGGAAGGGCCAGAGCAGGGTAGTAACATCTGAGTGGGGCTTTCACAAGTCACAGATTCTTTCCAACACGAGGCCTGCTCTCTTTAGTTTTAGACCTTGGTAAAATGGTACAGTGCAGTACTGACGCCTTCACGCTTTCTACCGTCCCTGGCATTGTCCTATCCACGGGACAAACTGTAATTGGAGCTATCTTGTGCTTGGACTTTTAAAACTTTGACTTTTATATTTATTCTTAGTCATAAAATTTCCATTAAGATTTCCAGCAAAAATCCCAAGGGCTTCTAGTCACTTTTGCTGATATTTTCCCTCTGAAGTTGGTCACAATGGGACTGGGAAATAAGAGAACCCTGCCACAAAACAGGGTCTAATTATTGAGCCCCACAAAACAAGCCACAAGTGGATTTCAGTGGAAAGAACTAATGGCCTGTTTGTGCAGAGCACGCTACAGTGTGACCAAACCTATATCTCTGGGCTCGGATTGGAGATGTCTAGAGGGCTGTGCCTATGGCACAGCTAAGCTTGTTAAGGTTTAGCGCTGCGCTTCTACAAGGTTTATAGCACCGCCCTCCTACAAGGTTCTCTCCCCTACCTCGTTGCTACTCCCAGTACAAGCCCCACTCTGCAGGGCTCTATGCTCTGCCTGGCCCACAGCGCTTGGTGGGAGATAAGGGAGAACTGGAGGTAGAAGTAGACATAAGTATTTTTTATCAGAGCTTTCTAGATTAAGATTAAATAATTCTAAGATATTCAGTGACTCTAAAAACCTGTACATCAATGTGTCAAGGAGGAGGAGAGGAAGGAAGGGAGGGAAGGAGGGAGGGAGGGAAGGAGGGAGGGAGGGAGGAAGGAAGGAAAGAAAAGATTTAAAAACATTCAGTTGTAGGTCTGGGGCTGTGGCTCAGTTGACAGAGTGCTTGCACAGGGCGCATAATGCCCTAGCCCCACAAAAACCATGTGCAATGGCACATGCCTATAATCTCAGCACTCAGGAGGTAGAGGCAGGAGGATCAGAAACTCAAGGTCATTTTCTGCTACAGAGTGAGTTCCAGGTCATCCCGATGTGAGACCTTGTCTCAAAAATGGATGAATGGGTGAACGGATGGCGCAAGCAAGACTAAAAACTCCAACTGTTATGACACAGATAATGTTAGCCCAGGCAAACTTTAAGGTTAGCACAGGCAAACAGAAAGAGTGAAAAGGAAATGAATTCAGAACAAATTATTCTTTCCTTTCCCAAGGTTCTTTCCTTGCTTAAACTGACAAACCACGTTCGCTCAAAGAAGCAGAACTTTTGATGACCAGGGCTAGTTCAGCATTAGGCTTCGTTGCTGCTGTTTGGTCCTCGATGTTTCCGAGCCTAGGTCTCACTTCGCCCATGTTGTCTTGAACTCTCAATCCTCCTGCTTACACTTCTGACTGCTGGAATTACAAGACTGTGCCCAAGCAACTTTTTTTCCTTAAGCGGATGGAGGAAGGGACAGAAGGAAAGGGAAAGGTATCTAAGGAACTGAGACCAGTATGCACAACTCACAGAAAATAAGTTAATAGTTATTTTTAAATGGCTATGTTTGTAGATTACTAAATCCTAAAGAGCTCCTTCAATTTCTATCACTCCAAACAGGCTTGCCTATCAGTTTTGGGGTGTGACCAGCACTTCCTAGTATAGGACAAAAGTTCTAAGAGTTCTCAGGGAACTGGGGGTTCACACATGCTCTGGAAGAAGAACTGTGGCCCCTGACTCTTACCTGGTTGCATAGGAGGGCTGGACTTCGTGTGGGTTCCTGCGGTCCGACCAGAAGAACAGGAGTCTGTCAAAAATGGGCTCCACATCTGCTACGAATGATTTCCCTTCTGGAAATATCCGCAGAACCCCTCCATGTAACTGAAGGCCAAAAAGAAGAATGGTTATTTCCTGCTCTCACGGGAAGTTACCAGCAAGATTACGTTCGCACTATCAAAGAGAAACACCTCGTCTACCTCACTTTAAGTGGGTTCTGCCCCCCAATATTTACTCCCCTCATACTTTACAGTTAAACTTATCTCAGACTTAGCTACCTCAGCTCCTCATTCACTTCAGACCAGCATCTCACACAGCCATGACGGCCACAGCACAAAACAGCAGGCAGTCAGAGGGCCTCACACAAAACTGTCCAGGTCAGGATGCTTCAACCCCAAAAAGCAAGCAGACAAATGCTAAACAATTTCATAGCGCCATCAAATACTGAGTCTAAGCGTTCATCACAGACAGCTGCCCCGGCACTAACAGTTTATAGTGCTCCTCTGACTTCTTCAAATGCCATCTGACCTCCTTGGCTGGACTGCTCCCTAGTTCTCACACCACACCGCCTACATGTTTTTAAATACCTGACACTCTCTTCACCTGCTTTTCCTTTTTCACACGAACAACCGACTGCCCTCCTGGAACAGGCATCGGAGTAGAAATCAGGCTTCACACATCAGTGTTTCTACACCACACCGCTCCAAACACTGGCAGAGGATCAAATATTCGCTGATTTCGTTCTTCCTTGTTTATTATTGCTGGACCAATAACTCTGCACACCATAGCATCCCCAAAGATACTTTTAAGCCCTAAAGGAACTGTTCCAGTCTTACTACCGAATACGAGAGATTCATTGTTACAGACGTTACCACAGCCGAGCCTGCATTAATGAACAGCAAACACATGCACAGAATTCTAGTCTAAACAAGCTTCTAAGTTCTCTGGTTTCCCAGACCCCTAAATCATAACTTTCAGAGAATCTACAAGGGACAGACACCAACTTCACATCTCAATCCATTCCATCTCTATCACCTACCATTCAAAAATAAGCCACACAACCTCTGCCATTCACAAGCACTGACAAATGGCTCCCTGTGGGACACAGCATCCCGAGAAAGAGGACAATGTGGGAAATCCCTCTCAGGGACAGTTTGGTATCCCACTGTTCTGTTTTTGTGGAGCTCTCTCAGTGTTGCTGCTGGGAGGTGTACATTATATGCTGAGCTGAGAACCACATCAGCTCTGCACCCCAGTGTTCAAGTTACCTCCCTCATTAACCCTTGACCTTCACAATCACCCTCCCCCTCCCTCCCCCCACCAAATTAACTTTATAGCCGCTGTCCTTAATCTCATCAACCTTGGTACTAATTCCACAAGTAGGGGAAAGGTAAAAAATAAAACAGTGGAGATGGAGTATTAGAAACTCTAACCTGAATATTTTTATCTAACTGGAAGTGGCATGCTCCTCTCAGGACACCTCTATCTGTACTTTTTATGGCATATATAACCCACTCCAACCCTTCCCCATTATTCCACAGTACCTTGGCATCCCAGTTCTTATTCAGGTAGTAGATACAGGTGATACAGCGGCCATCGCCATTGGGGTTGTCCACATGGCGGACATAACCTGTTCCATTTCCTGGATAGCAAGCCACCATTGCCTGTGGAGACATTGCAAGGATACTGTTTTTTTTTTTTAAAAAAAAAAGTTTAAATAGCCTCATCGTATATAGTACATAACTTTGGATTACCGTCAGAACATAAAATTAGCACGAGGCAACCTTTGGTATGAAAGCTTATCAGGCAGGCCGTGCCTTAGGACTAGGTGCAGGGCAAGCACGCTTTAGAACATCGAGAACCTTCTAAAGACACGCATCTACGTCATCAACAAGATGCTTGCCTTCCTTCCTCTAGCAGTTTTTGAAAACACAGGTTCCAGGTCCCTGTCCGAGCCCCGCAAGATCAGTATCCCGTGATGAGAGAGGCCGGCATAGTGCACACATGGATGCGATGTCAGGACTCAAGCTGGAGCAAGAAGGCGGGAAGTGGGAGGTGCCTGGCTTACACGGGGAGACCTCTAAGAGGAAGGAAAGAAGAGGCTGGGGAGAGAGGGGAAAGATAAAAGAAAGAACCTTTGGTGTGCGGCTTAGGAACTGTGCACGGTTAGCAGCACCCTGAACTGTGGAACCATGCTTGTTTCCTTACAAAAAGATTATGCCTAATTCCAAAGGGAGTAAAGGGGTCAGTGGGAAGCTAGGCCTTAATCACTCAACACCGATAACACAGGGAGACGTCTTTGAGGGGGAAAAATAAATACATATATTAAGTATATTCCCTAATTCTTATGTTCTTTTTTTCTGTTGTTAAAAGATTGATTTATTTATTTGAATGTTCTATCTGCATGTACACCTTTATGCCAGAAGAGGGCATCAGATGCCACTATAGATGGCTGTGAGCCACCATAAGGTTGCTGGGAATTGAACTCAGGACCTCTGGAAAAGCAGCCAGTGCTTTTAACCACTGAGTCATCTCTCTAGCTCCCTCTTATGTTCTTCTTGATGTTTATCAAACCAGGTGATAATCTGAGGTCCTCTTCCTTGGTCTAAGCACTGCCTCTACACTCACAAACTGAAAGAAGAAAATAGAAAGCCACGTAGAAAAAAATCCTGAGAATGATAATTACAGACTTATATACCTTTAGTTTCATGATGGAAATATAATGGAGATGGGGGAAAGAAACAAAATATAAAACATTATTCTCATTGCAAGACACCACTATAATTTAAAAATATTTTATAGGGATTCGGGATATCTAAGGAAAATATTGGAACTGCTAATATAAATGAGGGCCGAAAGCTTTTCCCTGTCTTGTTTACCAGTGTGATCTTAGCGCCTAAGGGAGTACACAGAACTTGCCCGCTGAGAGTTGACAAGTATATCAACGAACTTATGAATGGTTCTTTGTTGTTGAAGCCCGATCCCATGCTACCTAGATAAATAGCTCTTTCTTCTGTTTTGAAAATCTACTTTCAGACATACTTTGGGGATCCGGTTTAATATTCCCTGATAAACAGGCAAGGTTACTTCATGAGTAAGTTGACGGACCAGCCGAGTACAGCCCCAAACTAAGCCACCAATGGTTCAGTGAGTGAGCTGATTCCCAACCGAGCCTGAAAACACACAGAACCGAGCTGGGCCTCACACACATTGCAAGCTAGCGGGTGAGCAGTGGCCTGGCTTTGCAAGGAACTTGAAGTTTATATCAGAGGATGTCCCACACTTTACTTCTCTGTGCAGCTAGCAATGCCACAGCCTGCTTGCAAGTGTCACTGTGATGTCATGTGCAGAGCTGAAGTTAGTCTGGGCATCTCCCTGAAAGTGGGATTTGGAGGTGACTGTGGTAAGGATTTGACAAATGATGGCACCACCAGATAGATGGTGGTTTGAGGAAAGGTGATTGGGAGCAGACAGAATGGCCTGGCTGGAGAGGAAAAGACAAATGAAGTCACCTAGAACACACAGGGAATTACTATGCGTTCAGGCAGCTGTCAGATATTTAAGGGCCAACAATGAAAGTCGTTTAGGCACAATTACTTGCTGATTTCCCCACCATCCCAGTCTCTCCCTACTGAGCGGACCTTAAAAAAGAAAGAAAGGAAAGAAGGAAGGAAGGAAAGAAAAGAAAGAAAAAGATAGAGAAAGAAAAAGACAAGAAAAGAAAAGAGAAAGAAAAGAAAGCTGCCTTCAGCTGGTGCTATAGCGTTATATTCCACAACAGCTCTGTTCCCAAGAGAGGTCAGTGGTCTGGATGCCTGCCGTCTACTTCATCTGCAATCAACTGTGCAAGCCCAGGCTCCTTCCTGGGATGAAGAGCACAGGTTACATGGTTTATACGGATTTGGCAGGATGGAGGATCACCCTGGAGATCTCTGAGCAAGTCTGGGATGGAGTTTGTAGATTAGTTAACTCTGGTGGGGAGACTGTCCTAAGTACTAGGCTAACTAAAGAGGAGCTGAGCATCAGCATCCCTCTGTCTCTGCTTCCTGCCTGGGGCTGCAATGTGACCAGCTACTTCCTACCACAATGGACTATGCCCTGGGACTTGAGATGAAGTAAATCCTCCCTTCCTTGAGTGGCTTTTGTCAGGTGTTTCCACAGCGATGAGATAAGTGATTACACAGTCCTCCAGCGTCCAAGAAGAGCAAAGGCTCGATCTAAATTCACCGCCAAGAAGAACAACAGTGTCTTCTAGAGTGTCAAGAAGAACTAACCCGCTTTAGAACATCAGCTTGAAATAAAATACAAGCAGGAAATAATGACAGTTCCCATGAACACATCCTCCACTAATTGCTGCAGGTATGGAACACACAAAGAGAATGTGCTGGTACAATCTCTTAAAGACTTACCTTAGGACACCCCTTTAACCGTGAGCATCCATGTGTTTAAGGGAAGGAAGAGATCATTTTTCTGGCCAGAGTGAAATTCACCCTCTTCTCTGGTTCCAGAAACCATGTGAATCACGTTTGAAACAATGGAAGGAAACCACGGGGAGCTCAAAGGTCCCGCCGCAACCTTGCTAACCAATTGTACCACTGAGGTTTCTGGCTGAGTGCCAGAGGAGACAGGAGACGGGTTTTGGCTTGGACACATTCCCAACTGTCTGCTGGTCCTTGCCAGGATCTCAAATCATGAAGCTAAGGATGTGCTGAGAGGCAAACCTCAGTGACAGGTCATCAAGTCTGTGCCAATTTGTGCACAGGGCAGTAACGGGCTCCGGAAACTAATGGGTTTATCGGATCTGTTATCTAAGCCTCATCAAGTCTGCAGAAGGATCCAGAGTGCCAAATGGAGGGAAACGCTCCAACACTTTATTGTTTTATGGGAACAGAGCTGGAGTCGTTTGATGATTATCAACACTGACATTCACCAGGAAGGCATCTTATTTATTATAGGCTTTTTATTGGCAAAAACTTCCTGGCCTCACCAATACTTGAAATCCACATCAGTTTTATAGCAAGCACATCAATCTCCCTTCAGTGGCAGTCACTGTCACCTTGTTCTAATCCTGGGTTTGCAGATGAATCAACATGCCCTCTGATTCCGCACACTGTCTCATGCATCCTTGTTCTCTGCACTGGCCCCCTGCACAAACCCCCATCCCCAGAGGCCTCTCCACAGCTCTGTTGCAACAGGAAATGAGAGGAACGAACCAGGTGTTCCAAGCTGGCTCCGCACCAGAGATATGTGCTTCAGACACCTCCATGGTCACGTTCAAGCAAAGAGAAGCGAACAAACACAGAAAAACTACAGCAGAACCCAAGTATAAAATCTGCTTTACAAAGGCCGATAGCAGAGAGGAAAATCATGCTTGTGTGAGGGCCGCGGGAAAACTTTAAAAACAAACAAGGAACCAAGTTCAGAGGTCAAGCCTTGGATTTCCACTCCAAGGCCCCAACTGGCTGCTGGAAAGCTTGAACCACAGCCTGTCTGTAGACACAGTCCAGCGTTCTAACCTTCTAACCTGCACCAACCGCCTCACTGTCCGACCGTGCAGCGATCGTGATCGTTTTTAGATCACTTGCAGATTACAGAAAACTTAGCATTTCCCAAGACAGCATACTGCAGACTGCACTGTGTGTGTGTGTGTGTGTGTGTGTGAGAGAGAGAGAGAGAGAGAGAGAGA
>LOJH01007773.1:16074-31269 GCA_001685095.1 Ellobius talpinus
GAGAGAGAGAGAGAGAGAGAGAGAGAGAGTAGAGAGGCGCAAAGACTTCTTCATAAAATGCCAACAGTCATGCAAAACTTTTTCTAAGTTCAAGAAAATGTCACCAGCGTAAAGCCCACAAGAGCTGCCAACTGAGCCAGCATGAAACTGAGCAAAAAAGCAAGGTCTGGGTGCAATGGAGAAACAGGATTGAAAAAGTTTTAGATTTATTAATTTTTTAATTTTTAATTTTTTTAGTATTTTTAGCTTTGGAGGGTGGGGTTTTAAAATTTTTTTATTTATTATAATATGAGTGTGTGTGTTTAGAGGCAGGCATGTGTCCACACATGCCTGTACACACCCAGGCCAGATGACAACCTGTGGGAATTGTTTCTCTCCTTCCACTATGTGGGTTCCCAAGGACTGAGCCCAGATGGCCAGGTTGGTCGAAGCAAGCTCCTTTTCCAGGTGAGCCTTCTCACTGGCCCAGCTTTAGAACTTTTACAAATGTATCCTAACCACCTAGCAGGGTAAAGAAAGGAGCTGTAGGTAACTCAAGCACTTAGAGAACAAAGGTAGGCAAAGGCTCCTGCTGTCCTGAATTGTTTTAGCATCTTGCTTGTTATCTGTATCAATGGTCAAGATCAAGCCCTTCTATTTCCGGTCTTTGAGAGCCTCTGGTTAGAGACCAATGTGACAGAATGGAAGGAGGGGAGAAAAGGAAGTGTGGTTTTGGTGGGCAGTAGCATGGTTCCAGCTCCCCCACTTTCCTTCCCAAAGTTTCAAGATGACAGAGCCCAAAGCATGCCAGGTTTCTAATCCTTTCAACCAACCCCGAATCCCTCCTGTTCCCTACTGGTCTAGCTTCACACGGAAAGCGACACCTGCCTTCCTCACAGGCTCCACGTTCACACCAACGCTGATGCCATTCCCTGCGCACACACACCCAGGGTACTGTGCTACACATTAACTTCGCAGCCAGGGCAGCATGATGGTGTGCGTGCCCTTCCATCTGAATTGCACAACCAAGAAGGAACTTGAGTACTTCTGCAAATGGGATTTATAAACGGCGGCCGAGTTACTTTGGCGAAGTGGGTTTGCCTGCCCTTCCTGTTCTGGATCGGGCAGAGAACTCACGGTCTTCACATCCCAGCCTCTCTTGGGTGAACTTGCCCCCAGCTTCCAGGTCATACGAATAAACACCAGGGGACTATGCAGAAGATAACCTTCTACTTAGTTGTTCTGAGATACTGATGATAGAGTCCCAGGTACCAGGTACCAGAGTCTTCTGAGATCTTTATGTTAAGGACTGGGCTCCCATCCCATGCCCTGAGAGGAAGCACATCCACATCCACCACACAACACACATATGCCCACAAGTCTGCACAAAAGCACAGACGACCACAGGACTGTAAAATCGAACAGTATTCGGTCAAGATTCCATTCTAGAGGGTCCCCAAGATATGCACAAAATTTTGAGCAAGTCGCTCTCCCCCCAAGAAGTCAATGACACTCTCAGAAGGCCAGGACTTTAAGAGACCATTGTCATGCCTTTCTCGGTTGTAGCTAATTCCTTGGCTTGAAGGGGATTCATCTAAGTCCTGCAATTAGGCGCAGTAAACAGGCCTGGCAACATCCACATATCGAAGCAGGCTGCTTGGGTTTGGGAAAGCAGCCCTTCCCGTGGAGGCCTGGCTCCAGGCCAGCTGAGAGATGACTGAGTGACAGGGCTACGTGCGCTTCGTGAGGGTGGCAGCCAGCCCACACCCAAGCACACCGCCAGGCAGCCAGAGGAGGGAACAGACTCTGGGGAGCCCTGGCTCCTCCCCCATCGCACCCCAGCCACCAGAGAAAGGCTTTCAGCAGGGGCTTCCTCTTTGGCAATTACAAAATCAGCCAGTCTAGCAGGCTGGAGGACAGTCGGACAGGACAGGCCGTTAACTATTTCCTTCCCAAGGCCTTTGTCCAGATGCTAGCAGTTGCCATTTCCAGGTGGCACCCCATGGGACCTGTTTCACCGCCTGGCTCCTGGGAAGGTGAGCAGAAGCTGTGTCTCAGTCACGCTGCTCACACGTTCGCGGAGGGAGTCATTAACCCTGGTTATCCTATGTACCTAGAGGCTACCACGTATCCTTGGAGAACAAATACATTAGTCATCCTGCAGGCAATGCGCGGGTGGGGGATGGGGAGCGGGACTATAACGCGTTTAACTTCCTTAACATGAGAAAACAGACTTATCGGAAAAAATCAAACGTAGTGCCCCAGAGACCACACACAATAAGGGAACCTGTGACGGCTGATTGCCCAGAAAATTGTGTGTGGGCCTCTTTATGCTTTTGTCTTAAATTAATTCCAACATATGTGAAGGGATTCATGGCAATTTAAATGCAACCTGTAAGAAAAGACTTTATTAATAGATAACACAGAAAAGCATGATCAAAAATGTCCTGAAAAAAAAAACCACACACCTTGAAGCAACATTTACTAGACAGAAGAGACCTCCATTCACATTTCAGTGCTTAGGAAAATGCATTTGCTAAGTGAAAGAAACCACACTCCACTCCAAAAGGCATGGGAGTCAGGAAACTCAGTGCTCACACTCAAGCTACTGCACAGCCGCTCAGAGTGAGCTCTCACCGTGTCCCTGCCAGCAATGGGTTCTAAGTGCTAAAGCATTCTCATGTGAACCCATCAGGAGGGCACTCATCCTCACAGAAGAAGAAATGGGGGCACACAGGAGTTTAGTGATTTGTGTTTGAACTGGGTCAGTCTGGCTGAAGACAGTGAAGCTGAAATCCAAAGCCAAACAAGAGCAGCTCGAAGGTGAAAGACTAACCAGCTTGTCCCCAGGCTTTTGGAGGGAACTAAAGTCTTCAGTTCTATATAAAGTACAGCCGTCCCTCAGGATCTCAGTACCCCAAAGTCCTCCATATAAAATGGTGGGCTATTCGCATATGGCCTACCCAAACCTTCCCATACACCTGCTAGATCGTAAATGCTATGCAAACAGCTGACAAACTATGGCAAAAAGGAAATGGCAAAAAGATCTAGATATGTTAAGTGCAGGACCAATCTTTCCCCAATATTCCCTATCCAGCTGATAGAATCTGAAGATACAGAAGAGCTAACTGTATTCATTTCACCCTTTTCCATAGAGATAGATGATAGATCGATCGATCAATCAATAGATAGATAGATAGTCAGTTAGTCATAAGAGGCCACAACCAAACTATAAAAATTTTTTTTACAAAAGATACCAAGGAATGAGTGTGCTTGAAGTTGTCTGTGAACTACAAGCTGAAGACAGAGTCCAAGGCAAAGGAAATTTCCTTAAATCTTGTAGCAAAACAACACTCACCATCAGGTCACTGCTGGCCCTCAGCCTCTTCCACGCCAGTCCCACACATTCCCCCCCCCCCGCCTCCATTCCAAATGCCCCAGCGTTCATCCTAGCCCAGAGCCAGTCCACAGTCTGTGTCCTTCCACATTCTGTGATGCTGAGGCATTCTTTCTAGCACCTTCCTTTCTCAGGTCATGTCAATACAAGCTATGGGTCCCAGACTGGCTTCAGAGTCAGATGATAAATGGTCAATCCAGAAAAAAAAATTTAAAGGAAATACAAAAGTTCATTTTCCCCTGGTAAGAAAACAAGAAACACCCAGTAAAAGAATCCCAGGGAAGAGATCAATTTTCCCTACTCCGGCACAAAGCTAGTTCGGGAGACAGTTGAACTCTGCCACTAGTACATTAATTAGAATTCACAAGATGCAGGACGTCCACAGTCATGTTAATTAGAATTCACCCGATGCAGACTGCTGGCTTAAAGGAGGGCGGGCATCCAGAAGATCTTCCACTGGGGTAGAAGTGCGGGGGAGGAGGGGGCTTCTGAGAGAGATGGACAGCCAGAGGATCTGTGGCGGGGCAGGGGTGGGGAGCAGAAAGGAGGAAAGATGCCTCCACAGTTTTGAGGAGCGAGGGAAGTAGAGATAAGTGTGCCTGGCTCTGCATCAAGCAGTTAATTCAATTGTCCAGAAGCTCCTCGGAGTCAACTCTGGGCCCCATCTGACAAAAGTAGGGAACGGTCAGGTATGATCCCACACACTTGTATTTAGCAGAAACATGAGGTGCAGGGTCACAAGTTCAACGCCAACCTGGGCTTCATAGCAAGATCTGTCTTAAAACAGCAAAACCCAAAACAAATGTGAGAACTGAGAGTCAGAGACACTGCAGGGAGGTGCTGGATATTTTGAAGCGAGGTAGGGGAGCCCATGTTCCAAAGCATGGTTGTCTTCCCACCACTCAACACTGCTTCCAAAATACAAGGAAAAATGTTTTTCTGAAATAGGTGCTAGTGTTTCTAGAGGGTCCAGGAGTGGAACTGCCTTCCTTCAGTTCCAAGATAAGCAATGAAGAAGCAGGCTATGGTGGGCCAAGCCTGTAATCTTAGCCCTTTGGAAGTGGAGAGGATCCGGAGTTCAACGGCAGCCTCCCTAGCTAACAGTGAGTTCAAGGCAGCCTAGGCAACTGGACTGTCTCCTAACAAACAAAACAAAACAAGACAAAAAAAAACCAATTAAAGAAAATTAAAGGATTCTCAGTTCTTCGGAATTACCAAACACAGTCTCCAACCCCCAAATGGAAAAATCGAGGACATCCTTACCTAAGCAGGAAGAAGCAAAATGGCAGCCACACCCTGATTTCTACTGAATCATACCTTCGATCCCAGGCAAGAGGCAGAGAGTCCCAAACTTTGGCTTTCTCCCGCCGTCTATAGCTAGAGGACCAGGGACTCCAGGCTTCGAAGTGGTGTCCAAAGTCAGAATATATGGATGTTCATTTTTGGGGGGACTCAACTGCTTACAAGTCACAATTTTCAGACATGCAATCATCAACGTGACCATGAATCTTCTCGCTCGTTCTCCTAACCTGTGCTCACTAAGATTGGCTTCCCCTTGACTCACTAGAAAAGGAAGAAGTCAGCAGCTCCAAGCTTCATCCCCACTATAGTTCTGGAAAATGGAGTTCACTGGCCCAAATAATAGAAAAGCTATAGGAGTGTGAGGCATGGTTGTTCCTCCAAAAATCTCACAAGTAAATTAAAAATGCTTGGTCCCTATCGGCTATAGCAACAAAGCAATCCGCGTGCGTTTCATCACCTGAACTCTAACTTTCTTGCTAACAGAGGGACCAGGAAAATACCAACACCTCACCTCATGAACCTCCCATGGTAGCTCTCAAACTTCTGCATGTCAGGGAGTCACCCAGAGAAGGAGGCATTTCTGATTCAGGTTTACAGAAACCCAAGAATGTGTGCTTAGAGCCAAGGGTGCTACCAGCCCTGAATCCCTGAGAGCCACAACTATTCTGTGCCAGAACCGCGAGTGTGTAAGGCCTCGTTCTAAGTGTGCAAAGGTGAAACACAGCCAGAGGCGCCCTAGTTAGGGAGCCTGGGTGGAGAGCAGGAAGTGAGAGGGCTCCCAGGGTGTTTCTGCAAGGGTTTGCTCTGTTAGTCCCACAGCAGGCAGAAAGCACCCAGTTGTTTCTTTCCAGCCGAGGCTCTGCCTCTGAGGATGGCTGCCAGGCTGGGGTCTGCCTCTGAGGACGGCTGCCAGGCTGGGGTCTGCCTCTGAGGACGACTATCGTCATGCCAGGCTGGGGTCTGCCTCTGAGGACGACTATCGTCATGCCAGGCTGGGGTCTGCCTCTGAGGACAGCTGTCGTGCCAGGCTGGGGTCTGCCTCTGAGGACGACTGTCCTGCCAGGGTGGGGTCTGCCTCTGAGGACGGCTGTTGTGCCAGGCTGGGGTCTGCCTCTAGGAACAAGTGGATTGGCTTCAGGAATCAACTATTTTCCTTTTCCGTGGGAAATCTAGTCTCCACTTTCATCTAACTCCTTATACTCTTGGAAGGAGATGTAATATTGTACCCGTCTTACAAATGCAGAGAATGGGCTCAGAGAATAGACTGCCCAAGAGCCCAAGGAGATGAAATAAAGTGTAAGGTTTCCATTCTAGTGTCTAATAACAGATAATACCCAAGTTTAATTTAAAATGTGCAAATTAATACCTAATTCACTCATAAAGGAGTGTGAGATGTTCTTCGAGACTGCCTTGCCAGGGGATGAGCTAGGACCAGAACTTGAGGAATCTAAGTTTCAGGTCTGGGTGACTCGCATCTCTGAGGCAGATCTGTGGAGAGGCTGCCAGGTACTAGGTGTGGCACAGAATTTCCCAATGAGAGAAAATAACTTATAAAGCTAAGGTTCTCCTTTGGAATGGCCCCGCATAATCCAATGAAAGACTGATACAAACCTCTTTTACTCCTAACAAATATATGTGCTGCTTCTTCTTCTCCTCCTCCTTCTCCTCCTCCTCCTCCTCTTCCTCCTCCTCCTCCTTCTTCTTCTCCATTCTCCTTGGCTCCCTCCTCCTCCTCCCTTTTTCTTTGTTTGGGACAAAATCAATTTTTATTTCTCCCCCTCACAAAGTGTTGTTTCTACAATTCTGGAAGAAGGTGAAGTGAGGCCATATGTCTTTGGCCCATTTAGAAGCAGAGCGTTTGCCTCTGGAAAGGAATCTGGGATCCATTCCTGGATTCTCCCACCTGGTGTAGAAGTTCTTTTGGCTGCATCTTTAACAGATGGTCATGGAGCCTCTGCTGGGAAACCCAGCCTGGGAAACTTTGCACGTACCCACTACCACCACCACCATCGTGAGTGAGGAGGCGTGTGTTACCCTACATACATTGCTACGAAGCTCTTTTTGTGTGTGTGTGTGTGTCCTTGCTCTTTGGAGCATCAAATGGACAGCCACCTCCTTTCCACTTCACAATCCTTCTGAAAACAAGTAGAAAGGACTTCTTGAGAGCTGTACCATGATCCACAGTCAGACTTGTGTTTTCTTTTTCTGTTCCCTATGCGGCACGGTTTCCAGAAGCTACTGTTGTCTAGTCACTGTCCTCTGAGAAACAGGCTGTTCCTGATTTGCCTGAAATGCAGAGTTTGCAGATGGGAACTGGTTAGCTCAGGCAACAGGGGACCGATCCTTTTCTGCATGGAGTTACACAACATTTCTGTTAGTCTGACCCAAGACTGAACGGCAGTCCACCAACTCCAGAAGCCGTATTTGTGAGAATCACATACTCACAGAACTCTCTCGAGTGTCTAATTCTTTCATTTCACAATGTTTATTCCATTATAGTTAATTATTGCCTAATGCTTAAAGGGGGAATCGCATGGTAAAATGGATGTAATGATGATCAGAAGTGTACGTAACAAGAGATAGTTCAGGCCTTTACGCCTAACATTTAGCAGACAGAAACAGGAGATTGATGCTTTGAAACCAACCTCCTCTACACAATGACTTCCTGGCCAGCCAAAGCTTTGCAGCAAGATTAGATTCTGCATCTCTAGAATGAAGGGCACCTGAGTGTGTTGGATGATCCTGATGTGTTTACAGGTACTTTATTGAGCATGTTTGTACCTGTGCTCACTCTGGGCGTTGGTCTAGCATTCTCTTTATGTTGTTGTGTTTCATCTAGTTTACCTACCAGTGTAATGTTGGCTGCATAAAAACATTCAGAAGTATTCCTTCCTTTTGTATTTTATAAAATAAGCTGGGAGGCCATAGTTTTAATTCTTCAGGAAATTCTGCAATGAGTCCACCTGGGATTGGGTTCTTTGGAGGTGGGGTGCTCTTTATTGCTGCTTCCATCTCATTGTTTCTGATGCCTCTACTTCACGGTTCTGAGTGGATCTCAGGAGCACAGGGGGACTACTTTCTGCACCATCAGCATCATATTTCTGTGGGTCATTCAGTGTGGAAAAATCATCTCTACTCTGCATGTCAGGTCTTTTGGTAGTTTCCGCATTCGATTTCCTTTGCTACATCCTGAGAATCTAGACAAAATTTTTTGGCTCTAGGAGCATTTTATGGTTCATGAACTCATTAGTTGAACTCTTTATCCAGGTTGATAGCTCTATTTTGATATGCATGAAATCTCTTTGAGAGGTGGGACATAGTTGGAGGAAGTAGGTCACTCAGGGATCCATATCTTTTCTTGATTCCTTACAGTAATGTCTTCCCCGTTTCATGTTCAGTATGAATTGAGAATCCCCTTTGCCTCAAGATCTTTACATCATGATGCTCTACTAAAATTCATAGGAACAAGAGACCCTTGGAATAAACCCTTTGAAACTGAGATACAAAATATCTCCATCCTCCTTTCAGTTGTCCGTGCCCCATGTTTCATCAATGGGACTATAAACCAATACTGTGCCCTCAGATATTTACAGAATAACACTGTTATTCTTGTGCTTTTACCCTCTTTTCTTGAACACACAAAGTGGGGTTTCTGTTTTCTCTGTGTGGTAAAGGTTGAAGAATGTAAAAATTGAACATCCCATTTACTGCTTGCAATTTTAGCTGTTGGAACTAGACATGGAGGTGAAAGATTAGATTTGCAGTGATAATAACAATGGCAAAGTGAAACATTTACATTGAAATCTTTCTTGTTTTCTTCCTAGCTTCTTTGATCACCATGGCCCTCATTACTTATATGAGTAGAGTCCAAATGCATATGTTATTTGATAGATGTTTACTGCAAGTGCTCATATAGGAAGAGGGTTTCTGATCTAATCTAATAAATGCAGATATTGATACTGATATAGCTACCTCAAATCTGCTTATCCCTGTTGTCACTAGAAGTTTTCTTTTCTATTTTTAAATCTTCTTACAGGAAAGCACATACTTTAATAAGAACAGCAATGAGTAATTTTATTAGTTGAAAATGACCAAATAAACTAATGGAGCATAAGACCAGAGGTAGGGATGGAAAGAGAGTGAATATAAATTTGACTGTATAAACTTATTAATGCACTGGCATCTGGCTTGTATCAGTGACTGACTTTTTAAGTTGTTTATTGAAAAATGAAAATGATGTAAAATAGTTGATTGACTAGGCATAGAGAATGCTAAAGTGGAGTGAAAATACACACAAAACAGGGAACAAAATTGCACAAAGATATTTTTATAATGAATGCACAGTGTTTGAAAAGCATAACCATAATTAGCAAAATCCTCAAGGGGTAATGTAGTTTTTACTCAGACAGACCACTTATAAGTGGTTGCTTCAGTTTGACATTTAGGCAGTTTGGAGGACCAGAATGAAGCAGAAATAACTGGAAAGATGAAAGCCTGTCTTATTATATGATTAGCTAAAATTCAGGTGGTGAGTATGGCTCATTCAAATGACACTTTCAGAGAGAATATGGAGAGGATGAAGAAAGATCTCAAAACACTATTCTAAAAAATTATTTATGTGTGTGTGCATGTGCATAGAGACAAGAGGGAGACATTGAATGTCTTCCTCAGCTGCTCTCTACCACTTTGTCTTGAGACATAGTTTCTCAGTGAATTCGGAGCTCACCATTTCAGCTTGGTTAGCTGTCCACTGAGCTCTGGATACCCCATCTGTTTATGTCCTTCAGCACTGGGGTTCCAAACTACTGCCACTCTGCCCAGCTTCTACACCAGTGTTAGGGATCTGAACTGAGTTCATCATGATTGATAAGTTCTATACTGACTGGTGCATCTCCACAACTCAAAAACTCTTTTGGATTCAGAATGTAAAAAGAAATTACTGGACAATGAAACAGAGCTCTTTGGTATTCTGAAAGAGGTTTACCTCTGGCATCATATGGAGACTATTATCTCCTCTCATTAGAAGGCTCGTGGCAGTGATTTCTTTATGTGTTTCATTCTCTTACACGGGAATGAAACTCATTTCCAGGCAGACTTCATCAGAACTCCCAAGAAAGCACCCCTGACCTTCAAAAAATGAAATATCTTTGCGTAGCTCCTGTGCAGAAAGGAGAGGCCACATGTACATTCCAAAACCTCTTCCCTGTACTAAGAGTTTCACACCGTCTTGGCCCAAGCTCAGGCTCTTTGATGGGAACATAGGACAGATGCTCTATGTGGCACTCAGGAGGCAGTCACATATCTGCTGTCTTTGTCACAGTGCTGACTTTTCCCTAAGATTTCTGATCTATGAGGAAAGTGACAAATTTCCATTAGAGTGAATGATTATGTCCAGATAACAAAACTCTGCAAATGTGAAGCAAATTTACTCTTTGAGGAAAAAAAGATTAGCTTGAAGCAATTCAGAAATTACTCTGACATTTAGGTAGAACAGTTCTCCTTGTCAGTTGTATCCTGCGTACTCTTCCATCATGGGCCCATTTTATATCTTTGATGTTGCCTCAAAGTACTACGAGATACAAAGGTATGACCCTAAAATCATCAAATATAATTAATTTATATCTATAGCCTAAAAATACATAAATATAAAAATAGTAACTTTGTATTTGAGCCTTTTACTATCTTTTCTTAAAATTAGTTCAGACCACTTAAATACAAGCTAAATGTTATTGACAATTTATATATATAAATTATATATATATATATATATATTATCAAGTGTACTCCCATTCTCTTCCTCCAGTGCTGTTTCCCTGCCAACCTAACACTTCTTGTGCTCTCTCGCTTTTTAAAGACATATTGAATACCCTTTGTGCTGTCTGTGTGCACATGAGTGTAGGGTCATCTAATGGAGCACGAGAAGCCTCTAGGGAACAAAATTTATTATCTCTCTCTGGCAGCCATCAATCGCCAATGCCTTCTCAGCTACGGTTGAGGCTTTGTGAATCCCTTCTCCGTCTTGGTCTTGTGCACGCAGCCATACTGTTGTGAGTCCATTTGTGAGAAGACCCTGTCATGTCTAGCAAACACTGTCTTGCTCCAGATGCTCACTATTTCTGGACCTTAATATCTCCACAGCTCTTTTCTGTGATGATCCCTGAGCCTTGTGAGGAATGAGTATGATTTCGGTCTCCAATTTAGAGACGGGCACTCCAATGTCTTTTATTGTCTGTGTGTTGACCAGCTGTAGATTTCTATATTAGTCACCATCAACAGCAAAAAGAAGCTTCTCTGATGAGGATTAAGAAATGCATGAATATGGGGGTATGAGCATAAAAATATAAGGATCAGTTTATGCTTGGTATAAATGAGCTGATACACTGAAGTACTTAGTATTTCTGCATGTTTGAGTTCCAACATGAAATACACTCTGTTCTATAACTAGCCATCCCCAGCTAACATCTCTTTGAAGAAGTAAAATAATTATGTTAAGTTAAACATTTTCTCAACTTAATTTTTATCTTTTACTACCTTATTTTGGTACATTAGGAAGTTATGCCCCTAACACTAATATTATGTCTGTATAGGAAGCTATTTGTTGAAATTCACCAGGGAGATTGACATGTTCACATATACACAAATATTAAATATTATTGAATATATCAACTCCCATATACTAATTATTCATACCTCTGTTTAAATAAGACAAATTCTATCTAAGCCATCTTTGCATTTCCTATATCTAGGAGTCTGTCTTTCATTTCACGGAATATATAGTATCCACCTAAGCAACCTTACATTTTCTTCTCTATCTATGGGGCATGACTTGCAAGCCAGCCTGCCCCTTATTTTCTGAATTGATAACCATCTAAAAGTTCAATAAATGATTTTTCTAATAATCTGGGAAAGGAAGAAAAACAACCATGATCCAGAAAGTCACAAGTTAACGTGAATTTTTGACAAGTCAGTAATTTTTTACTTCTGACCTCTTTTAGAAATGTACAGTTCAGTGAAACTTCCTCACCAACAGCCATCACCAATGTTGCCATGAGGTAGCTGTCACATTGTGGTGGTTTGAATGATAATGATCCTAATTGGTTCATATATTTGAATGCTTGGTCCCCAGTTTGTGAAGCTCTTAGCTATGGCTTCAGAGCCACGCCTGTCAGCCACCATGCTCCTCACCATGATGGTCACAGGATAATCCTCAGAACCCCCCAATAAACTCTTCTTTTTAAAGTTGCCTTGGTCATGATGTCTTCTCACAGCCATAGAACAGTAACTGAGACACCTGTCAACTCTGTAAGGAGTTATTTTAGAAGTAGTTTCTTCTTACTAGTGAAATCCAAGAGCCTATAGTCATTCATGCATCATACATGCCCTAGTGTTTATGGAGGAAACTCACATGACTAGATTGCAGTGAATGTAAGTAACATGAGCTTTCTATAAACCCCGACTTCACGCTTTCAAACAAGATCTGTAATCTTAGGAAAGAAGGAAAAGAATGAAGGGCTTTCCCGGTGTCACTATTTATTCCTCTTGAATATTTCTATCCATTTAAACCTCTGATTAGATGGGGAAAAAAGTGGTCAGAGCACCTTGCCTGTACCTATGACCTATAATGGAAGCTCAGGAGTCCTGTACCACTACATGATAAATTCTTCAACTGCCAGATATCACCTGGTATCAAAACAAATGCTAGATTAAAATAAATGTTGATTATATTAAGTTTGTATTTAGAGAGTCAGACAAAGAAATCTGCAGGGTTTAGAGGCTATGAGCACTGTCAACACATTTCTCAATTTTTTCTCCTTTTTTTAAAAAGGCACACACTACACAGAGGAGCAGTAATTCTTCCATCTAGAAACAAATAGACTTTTAGTTTTACATTACAAATTTGAAAATGATGTTCATAATACTTACAATGATTATAATTCTTTCATGAAGAACAAGGGAAACCCCACCAAAATTCTTTAAAAATGTGGTACTTTAATATCATTTTGCATTATATCATTTTAATATCAGTTGCCTATTTTCGTAGAGAGGGAAAATAGTGTGAAGGAGATACAGTAATTACAATAAGAAGGATAGTTTTGGTTAAAAACAGCTAAAGGTAAAGACAGTTCTAATTAGATGAATTGGAAACAGTTCACAAAGAAAATTTTATTGAAAAGACTTCATTTTTAGAGCATTTGAGTGTATACAATATGGCTTTACAGTTAGTTTTCCTGAAACAGAATACTTTCATTTAAAAGTAATAAAAAACGATTATGTATAGTATCTGTATAGACAGGTAGAAACTCAGCTACGTATTTATCCATTCAATGTTGCTCACACCAGAGAGAAACAAGAAGGTTCCATCAGCTGGTCTTCCTCTTCCTTATTTGGAAAAATCTCCAGGGTTGATCTGTCAGTTTCTGGGGATTGTAAACTCAGCTGAAGAGGGGTGAGGCCCAAAGCAACCTATAGGACCTGAAAGAGATGAAGGCGCTGGCACCTTCTGTCTATGACCCGGTGATGAGCTCTTCTGAACCCCATGTTACAGAAGAGATAAAATTACAAGGTGTTTTACCTTTTCCTCAGCATACATAGAAACTATTGTCCTCCCAAAACTAACATAGAAAAACATTTTGATTGTGGGTTTGTGGAAACACAGAAATCAGTAACGCCTTAATAACTGGGGGATGGCAGGAGTGACATGTACTCCAGTTTTTTTGGCTTGTTCTGAAGTCTGGCTCCCAGCCCAGGAGAAAGAGCATCTCCGTGATGTGCCACCTCCTATCTTGCCTCAAACACACACAGTTTGTCACAAGCCTGGCATTGTAACATAGATGTTGGGGGAAACACAACAGCCTGAGGTCAAGGGAAATGCAAAAATATCAGGCACTATTTCAGGATCACTACACTAGAACTTGGCAGAAAGTCGGTGGTTGCAAACAAGCTACAGAAGTCGAAAATTCGAAAGAAATTAGTTGTGAATATTTTATGTCCATTTCATCCCAGCTCCTTCTCCCAAGTATAGTATATGATTGTGGGGGAAACACTTTGCAGCAGTCAGCTTGAGGTGCTGAACTAAAAATGACAGAATGGCTGGCTTAATTGATGGAAATGGTTTTTCTCATAGTTCTAGAGACTGAAAGTCCCGGGCCAGCATGTCAGCACTCACGTCTCAGCGATGTCAGGTCAATGGCTGTTCTCTTCCTGTGTGCTTATATTCCTGGGTTAATATACCTTGATAATGTTTGGGAGAGGGCAACAAAGTACACAGAGTGCCAAGAAAGGAATGGGAGAGAAAGGAGGGGAGGAGAGAGAGAATGAATATCTCCCTTTTCTTATAAGATCACTCCTTCTGTCACTGAGGTCCACTCCTTGTATCTTCATTTCACCTTATCCATTCAAAGATTCTGCCTTCAAGCACAGTAACCTTAGAAGTTAGAACTTAATTAAGTGAACTGTGGGGACTCAAAAATTAAGCCCATAGCAGAGGTAAAGATTATATAATATTTAAAATAATAAAAGTATAATGTACTTGCTAGAGAAGAAGAATAAGGAAATTAACTGAATTGAATTACATAAGATACAAGACATTCTAGGCAGTGGTTAAATACAAACCATATAAACGAATGAGTTGAGGAATCAATAGATGGAGATTCTCAGATTGATTAAAATATATAAACAAACCAGTTCAATAAAATGCTTCTATGAGGCAAACCGATAAACCTAAAACACACACACACACACACACACACACAATCCTTAAAATTCACTTTGAAGTTTACTGACATTATAATTTCTATCCCAGAGCTACACATTTTCGATTCTTTGAAACTGAACCTTTCTCTGATTCCCAGAGCATACAGTACTTAACGGTTGGGTTCTGATTTTGATTTCTGTGGACTTTCTTCTAAAGCCCTAATTAGAATGAAGTCACGTTCATTTAATGATGAAAAATAATTTATACCATCTTTAGCAAGTTTTCATTTCAAACACAGTATTCCTAGGCCTTTTGTGACTTTTTCCTGCTTTCTGCTTTCCCTAAAATCCTCTGCTCATCGCTTCTCCCCTGGGGCTGAGCTGTGGAGCCTTTACTTTCTGATTCTTTTCCTGACAGACATCTATATGTAACTTATAAAGCTTTTCTGATATTGATATACTTCAGTTTTCTTACTTTACTCTGAGTCAGTTTTAGAAACATGTATCTTGTAAAGAAACAACACTTGTTTATGTCTTACATTAGTTCTCAAGTTTGTTTGCTTGTTTGTTTGTTTGTTTTGACAGGGTTTCTTTGAGTAACAGTCCTAGATCTCCGGGAACTAGCTCTTGGAGACCAGGGTGCTCTCAAACTCAAAGAGATCCACCTGCCTTTGCCTCCAGAGTGTTGGGATTAAAGGCATGCGCCACCACAGCCCAACAGTTTCAAGTTTTATAAGGTATTCTTTCTTTTTTTCCCTCAGTATCTTTTATTTTTATTATTATTAAAAATTTCCACCTCCTCCCATTTTCCTCCCCCTCCCCCA
>LOJH01007774.1:5339-16378 GCA_001685095.1 Ellobius talpinus
TCTCTCTCTCTCACACACACACACACACACACACACACACACACATACACACACCTTGGATTTTAGAAATGAAGTTTCTGGGGCTTCATTCCAGATCAGAATTTGTGATCCTCTGTCGACTTGCATGCATTAAAATTAAGGCTTGGAGAGCACTCCTCTGATGTGGCTAAATTCTTCAAACAGGAAAGGAAGGTTTGCCTGTTCAGAGAGGTTGGTAGAGCCCAGAAATACTTTATAGGCCAATGAAATGGCTCTGAAAGGTAAGGATACTTGTGGGCAAACCTGGGGACCCACATGATGAAAGGAGAGAGCTGACCTCCACAACTTTTCCTCTGACCTCCGCCACACACTGGCCATGCGCACGTGCATGCACGCTTGCACAGACACACAGACACACATTAAATAAATGTAATTGTTTTTGAGGAAGCAGAGTATGCACATTAATATGGTTTTATATGTTTACATGATAGAGAAAATTCTGGTTTACTTAAAAGTAACAACCTAAAAAAAGAAAGAGATAGCAACGTGATTGATTGTGTGTGATTTTTATCTGTGTTCTCCAGATCAGCCAGGAAGGAAAGACATATGCTGTGTCCCTTCCTCCTTCCCTGCCCTTCTGAACCCCTGCCTGGCATCTGGTAGTGACTTCATTCCATCTCTATGTTGATCTCCTGAAGTCAGAAAACTGAGAAAATGGGGGGGGGCAGGAAATGAATGAAGAAACTAAGAAAGTAAAACATGGGGGTGCTCATTCCAGAAGCTTTGGTGACTTAACAGTTAGAGGTGGAGGCAGGAGGAGCAGAAGTTCAAAGTTATCTCAACCTCATAGCAAGTTGGAGGGAAGCCAGTCTGCACTACACGAGACCTTATCACAAAACAAAACAACTGAACAAATCATGTAAGATCAACAAAGGCATCAAAAAGTACTAGTAGCACGCTGGAGTAGGCCTGATGAAGAAAGGCTGCTGCTTGGGCCCAAGTTTTCTGCTTATCTTACCAGATGCATATCTTTAGGAAATTTATTCAACTTTTCTGAACCGCCTTTTGATGTTGAGAAATAGATATACCGTGAAAATTAAACAAACATGCCAAGTCTTTAATTCACTGGTGTATAGAAGGGACTAAGTAGGTTTTGACTCTTAAAATTTTGAAGATAACTACAATTATTCCCATTTTAAAGGTGAGTTGTTTGAGGTTGAGAAAGATCAAGATTTATTCAAGTCTGTAACTTCCAGGCTAGGGCTTCTTCTACTTTGTGGGAGCTACAGGGACTGCTGGTCAGGGGCTTTGAGCCCAGAGTGATTTACCTGCCAAAGATCCAGGCCAAGGACGCTGATGTTATAATAGTGGCAAATGGTGGGGTCAGGCCTGTATTTTGGGTTGTCTATCTCTGGGTGGATCCACTCCCCCTGGTAATTGGGATTGTCAATGATCCGAGGTTTCCATTGTCCCTACACAGAGAACCAACAGTGAACATGTCAGTAACAGTTTTCCACTCTCCTAATATCATACAATCAAAAAGCATCAGTGAGTTTATAAGCAGTGTACCAGACTCCTAGAACTTTCCCTCACTTTGAGTAAAGACATAAGACTCTGCCCAATTCCCTTTCCCGCCTACTGGGAGTGAAATGACTTGGCAGGAGTGGCCTGGCCGGGCCCTCTCTTTGATCGGGCATATTCATGAAGTTAAGAAAATGCAGCTTTTTGGAGAACACTGTCTAAGTATCTTGGCACTTGGGCCTTTTCTCTTTCTCCTGTGTGGCACAGGAAACTGTGGCCAGATAAAATGCCTGCTCCAGTCAGGTTTATTGCCAGACGGTTTGTCAGCGAGTCCTTTGGTGCTTGCTTCTGATATGACATCAGGGGTTGGCCCTTAAAAAGAAGTTCCTTTATCCCCTAAACATGTTGGACTCACAGGGATCCCACTCTTTGCCCTTCTGGCCTGCTTCTGAGACATGGGATTCCCACTACACCATTTCCTGTTTGTATCTTGTTCCTTTAACTGGCAGCTTTTCCCAACTCTGGACAAGATCCTTGCCCAAGCCTGCCTGAACCATTCCCTTCGTGCTGCCTTTACCAACCCCTCCCCCTTACAAGTAGGAGGAGCTGAGAACCGGCTCTGCTGTGGCCACCGTCCTGTGTGGAGTGGAGAGGGAAGGATCTCAGAGTTTCTGCTTTGTTTTTACTTTGTTTCGAGACAAGGTCTTGTTGTACAGTCCATCCTAGCCTTGAACTTGCAATCCTCCTGTCTTAACCTCCTAAGGGTTAGGATTACAAGCCTGCAGGTTAGAAATTTTATTTTTCTAAATTAGAATTGACATCTCTCCCATCTGATTTCTCTGCATAAATTTTCATTGAAAAGCGAGCTCCTCACCTTGTACTTGATGTTCGGTATCAGCGGCCCTTCCCACACCCCATCTATCGCCTCATTCCAGTCATCTGGCTTCTTGGCTTCTGGGTCTGGGATGAACTCAGAGTCCTCCCAGTCCTAAAACAAAATGTTCCTTTTTGAGGATGGTGACATGATCTGGGAGAACACTGGGGACTCAAGTGCAGACAGGGGGGATTGACTCTCTACCCGCCCTGTTCTCCTGCTCTGCTGTGATGGCCCAGTACAGGAGAGAAAAGGCCTATATGGACCCCGGTTCACAGTCGTTCTGACCTTGAGAGGTTTAGACTCACTTCAGAGGGGTAGCATCCTTGCCTCTGCCCTCATCCTGCCCTCAGTCATGTGAGCTGCTGCTCTGGTTTGTCTGTGGTTTGCTCCCACACAGTCTTCACCTTCAGTCTTGTTACCCTGAGCATACCTGCTAGACCTGGCTTGAACTCAGACTCTTATTTTCTCATGGCGCCAACCTCCCTGACACTTGACTTCCTCATCTGCCCTAATGTCCTGACTGTACCTTCTTCTCCCTGAGGTCAGCTTCCCAACTAAACTCCCTCTGACCTCGGGTTTCTTATCTTCAGGATCCTCTATTTGTAGTCGTTCATCCCATTTCCTTGGTTTCCTGGCATAGGGGTCTTTTATTTTCCTGGGAGGCAAGAAGTCCCAGTCATCTTCCAGGGTCCCCGTTGTCACCTTCTCGTTGTCAATCTTAACCTCGTAAGTAGCGTTAGGGCGAATTATCAGAGTGTACAGGTGAGTGTCTTTATTGATCTGTAAAGGGAATGGGTGATATTTCAGCTCCATATAGGACGCTGTAGATCTCGGACACTATGTTACCTGCATGCCCCCTCACATATTTACACATATTTTACCACATTCCCCTTTCCCTTCCTCTAGTTAATACACCCACAGGGATTCTATGTTCACCCTGTGGGTGCACGCTCCTATAGTCTCACTCCTGTTGTCCTCCATCTTCCAGCCTCTACTCACCTAAAGCTTGATCATTCTCTAATCTAACTTGTTTTCTGTCTGTCCTATTAAATTGTGAGCAGGGGTCATATATGATTTTTCTATCATGTCTAAGCTTCCAAGCTGAGATTTGCCCCAGAGGGGGGACTCAGAACATCCAACCCCATGAACAAGGCTGGTCAGGAAAGTCTAGCGTTAACATAATGCTAGACCTAATGCCCCAGGCCTCATGGGCTTTTCTAGATTCCTTGCACACCAACTGTATCTGCCCTCATGCGGTGCCTCAGTTTCTTAAGTCCCCTTGCCTTTGCTCATGCAGTCTCCTCTTCCAGGATGCCATCTTTCCACAGAATCGTCACACTCATTTCCTAGAGCACGCTCATCTTCAGCACAGGGAAGCCTTCTCCAGGAAGCGATCCTTACCTAAGCCTCCAGGTGGAGGCAGAGCCCTCTTCTCTGCTCCCAAATCACTTTCCTCTGCTTGACTCTTATCTTTACTCAATTGTGAAAGTTCTGGTTGTTTTGGTTTGGTAAGATCTTGCTAAGTTACCCAGGTTGGCATTGAACTCACAACCCTTTCACTTCAGCCTTCAGAGTTGCTGGGGTTACAGGCACAAATCACTGTATCAGGCTTTACTGTGAGTTTGGTTAATTCAAAAGACCCATCTGACTGAATCTATCCCATGCTCAAGTCCACAAGGCAGAATTGGCATTTGGCTAATAATGCCTGTTAGAATTGTTGATTGGCCGAACCTCCTGTCCTCTAGTTAATCTAGATGCCTTTGACTTTGTTACTGAGATAAATTTACCCACCCATCTCATCTAAGCACAGCACTCCTGACCCCCATCCTAATATCTAGCCATGGGTAACGCTGCCACACCAGACATCACCCCACATTACTTCCCCATGTTTTCAGCCAGCTGTTCCCTTGTAAACTCACTCCTACTATATATATGTATATATACATATATATAGCGCATCTCTAGGTCTACTTAATTTGTAAAATGGAGATGATAACACTTAATTGATAGAGATTTTATAAGGAAAAAATGAGATAACATATATAAAATCTTTTCTTCTGGGGCTGGAGAGATGGCTCAGCAGTTTAGAGACCTGACTGATATTCCAAGGGATCTGGGTTCAACTCTTGGCACACGCATGCAGCTCATAACAACCTGTAACTCTAGTCACAAGGGCTCTGGCATCCTATCCTGGTCTCTGTGGGCACCAGTCATGTATGTGGGACACAGACACATATAGGCAAAATAACCATACATATAAAAATCAATAAAATTTTAAAAATTTAAAAATAAAATGTCTTGCTCTGAGCTGAAGACTAATCCACATACTCACCCTGCACTTGAGGGTCTTGCTGTTCTCGTGGTATTTCCCATGGTGATAAAGGATGACCTGTAGTCTGTTATTGCCAAAGCCACAGATGTCCGGGCCTGGAAATTAAACCCCAAAGTGTGATTTCACATCTATTTCAGGCAGCGTGCCCAGTCTGAGGCCAAGACCCAAGACAGATGCAGCCTGTGTCTCACTCAGTATTTCCAGAAAGAAACAGATGCCACACTCAGACTCGGGATTATTTGAGAAGGATTTGATGAAAGGGATTCTTCACAAAGCAGGAGGCAAGGCTTTGAGAGAAGGTACAGCATCGCTCAGGGCGAGCAGTAGAAAGGGAAGGGCAGGGCAGTGCACCAGGGAGAGTGGGGGCAGGCATAGTAGGAGAGAAGCAGGCTTTCAGCTGAGAGATACACCTCAAAACTTCCTCTAGTCTCCTGCTGGGGCCCCAAGGGCCAAACCCACAGGAAGTCCCTCTTAAGCCAGGAGTTTCCAGCACCTCACTTAATTCTGACAAATTAAGCATTACCATCTCCATTTTAAATGGCTCAGAGAAGTCAGGCACCTTACCCACAGTCAAGAGCCATTCCTACCTAGGAAGAGAACCTGAGACCTCTCGGACTTTGTGACAATTCTATTGAGAACTGGGTCAGAGCTGGGGAGCCCAGAAAGTGCTGAGACTTTTACGTTATCACTGTCTACTCATAACTCACCAAGCCTCACACACATGCACGTACCGCATATACAATACTGCACATACAGCACAGGCACACACAACACAACACATGTACCACACACAACACATATACATACAACACACATACAACGCAACACACGCTCACACTCATACACACAACACACACAATACATATACATACAACACACACAACACACACTCATGCATACATACCACATACAAAACATGTATACATACTACACACACAACACAATACTCACACTCATACACACATCCACACACGTATATACGTACAACACACACTCAAACACACCTAACACACACGTATACATGTAACATACACAACACACACTCAAACACACATAACACACACAACATGTAATCATACACACAACACCTGCACACACAACACAACTCACATACACAAGGCATCTGCACTATACTCTCCCCACGCTGGTCTCCCTACTTCTTTACCATGCACTTGAATTTCATATCTGAGCCTTTATCCACGTTGTCAATTCTGCCCTCATTACATGCTCTCCTCCTCCTATTAAAACTAAACTCAACCTTTTAAAGAATAATTAACACCTTTTCCAAATGGTCCCCAGTTGTATTGAATCATGCTGTCTCTTGTAATCTCATAGTGCCTCATCAATATTTTTTCTCCCAAAACTCTCTAAAGACACTATGTAGCCTTGGCTGTCTCACCAGCCAAATGAAAGATGAAGTCCCTGGGACTCAATAACCCATAGTCAAGACAGGCATTCAAGGGGTCATGCTAGGCTCTGAGGTATACCTCCAGGCCCCCAGGAGCTCACAGCCTCAGGAGAGAGCCATGTAACCTTGGGGAGAAGGTGGGGACAAGGAGTCGAGGAGTAGAGTGGGGTGGCTGGCCTAGGACGTGGGATGGGAAGAGTGACTGCACAGGAGATGAACTGCGGAAGGTCTGTGTGTTCAGGTGATATGTAGACGGGCTGGCATCACATTCCTAGCAACCTTTGTTCTGCTTCTGCCTCTGTGTACTGGCATGTAGCATCACACTTGGTTCAATACCCTTTCTAAATTAAATTTTTTTTATCTTTTCCAAGACAAATATTCTCTATATAACAGTCCTAGCTGTCCTGGAACTCACTCTGTAGACCAGGCTGGCTTCAAACTCACAGAGATCCACCTGCCTCTGCCTCTGGAGTGCTGAGATTAAAGGCTATCACCACATGGCTAAATTAAATTTTTATGTTTATGTTTATCTTATGTGTGTGTATTGCCTGCGAATATTCCTATGTACCACTTATGTGCCTGGCACCAGTGGAGGCCAGAAGAGGGAGCTCGATCCTCTGAATGGTTGTGAGCTGCTATGTGGGTGCTGGGAATCAAACCTGGAACCTCTTAACAAGCAGCCAGTGCTCTTCACTGCTGAGCCATCTTCCAGCCTGGCTCAATACTTTTGTAATAATATAAATTTCATTCTGCTTTTTTAAAAAATGTATTCGGTTGCCTGAAGGGAGAAGATGCAGAATTTATAGACAGACTGACTCAAATCCTGGTTTTCTACTTGCCTTGAGCAAATTTCGTACCTTTGTTTCCTCATCTGCAAAATGGAGAGTGATGCACAGTACAGATTCCAAATAAAATAGAAAGATACTGCAGCAGACACACTTTTCACACCCTGAGTGCTACACTCTGCATGAGAGAAAGACTAGAAGCAGGTATGGGGGCTTGCGCCTATGAGCTCAGCACTTGGGGGTGCTGAAGAAGGAGGACCACTGTGGGTTTGAAGCCAATTTGGGCTACGTATTGAGTTTGGAACTACAGAGTAAGACCTTGTAAGAGGGGGGTGAGATTTAAGAAAGAAAAAGTATGCAGATTTTAAAAGGGGCAATGAAGCTGAAGAGGAGAATTTGAAAAAGGAAGAGAACTACAAGGGGAAAGGGAGGGGAAGGGGAAGGAGGAAAGGAGAGTGGGGAGGGGAGGGGAGGGAATGGGGAGGAAAGGCACATGCTAGCTGAGGCTGCCGGGAAAGGAAGTATCTAAAGAGAATTAAGGGAATGTTAGTGCCTGCTGTCCAGCATAACCTCTCACTGACTTTGTACCAAAACATCCGGTTTAGCCCACATTCTTCATCTGTGCTACAGAGGCTGGAATGCTTGTTGTTTGCTGGCTTTTTAGTATCAACAGTTGAAACTGGATTCAAGGTTGGTTGGCGCTAAAAGCTGGAGAGCCTCAAGAATGCCTCGTTACATATGTAGGCTACAAATGTCCCACTCTGGACATTCACAGATGCTTACAGATGGTCATTTCCCTGATCCTGGCTGTATTTGTCTCTGGGCAGAGCACAGTCCCTCACAGTAGGTCTGTGCTCCTCCCTTTCTGAAAACTGGGCTGCGTCTCCATGTGCTATAGACTTGCGGTACCATGTACTTCCACACCACTTTGGTCTATTTATATTAACATTTGGGTTTAGAGCTGCCTTCTTTTCAGGTCTCTGGAGAGCCCTGCTGCACAGGGGATGTGGAGCTATCGAATTACAAGCTGTCTGTTCCAGGTCTAAGTCTTTTCAACCAGCACAGGGGTTCTCAGCCAAACAAACCCCCAGGGGCCAAGAGCAGCTGCTCCAGGGAGCTTACCGAACATGATGTAATACTGGGACTCTGAGTGCATGTCCTCCTGGTTCAGTGTGGCAGGAAAGAGTTTCACATACCCACCGCCGCAATCGATGCCTTGCTCGTGTTTTACTGAAAACTGAACCACCAAGGTCTCATTCACATTGCTGAATGGCTTAAACCGGGTGGAAAGGGCATAGAACTTGGCGTCTTCACTCGTCTGGAGACCTGGTAACAGAAAGAGCAGAGGCTTCAGGCTGAAACTCCCCCGAAAGTACCTAGAGAGACCCGGCACTGGACTTAACCAAGCTCTAGTATTTCCTCACGCACTATGGCGTGCCAGGCGCAGTGCAAGGAGCTGTGTAGTATTATCTCATCTGAGCCTTTGGGCAGCCCTGAAAAGTGGGCTCTATGCCCATTTAATAAGTTAGGAGGCTGAGTCACGGGGAGGAGGCATGAAGCTGCATGGCATGGAAGCAGCCTCACTGGAATTTCAAGCCACATTGATACATTCCTCTGCACCATGCTATCGCTTATTTTCGAGAGACATTTCAGCATCTTTCCGTAGCTTTATAAGTCAAGGCCTTGCCTTGCTGAGGCCGGCCAGGCAGCAGAATAAGGTTCTGCTGTGTATAAGTGCTATGTAGAAAGGAGCCCAGAATTAGCTCAGATAACAATTGTTATGGTAGCTCACTTAATATTTTAATCACTAAATAATTGAGCTCTTTTGTGAAAATTGTATGTGTGTGCATGTGTGTATGTATGTGTATGTTGCATGCACATGTGTGCATGCTTCTGAATACACAGAGGCCAGAGGAAGATGCTGGTTGTTCTGCTCTATCACTCTCCACCTTGTTCCTTTGAGACAGGGTCTCTCACTGAACCTGGAGTTGGCAGCCAGTAAGCCGCAATGTTTCTGCCCTGTTTCTGCCCCAACACCAGCACTGGAATTTCAGGAGTACACGGCCATCCCAGCTTTTTATGTGGGTCCTGGGGATTGATTGATTGATTTTGTGTGTTTTGTCTGGATGTATGTGCATCACATGCGTGTCATGCCTGCAGATGACAGAGGAGGGCAATGGATCCCATGGGACTGGAGTTCACAGATGGTTATGGGATGCTATATGGGAGCTGGAAACCTGGGTCCTCTGGAAGAACAGCGTGTGTTGTTCATATCTCGGCCACTGCTGAGTCATCTCTCCAGCCCTGGTTCTAGGGATTTGAACTCAGGTCTTTATTCTTGTTCAGCATGCACTCTTAATGCAATGTCATCTCCCCAGCATTTAACATTTAACTCTTCATTCATGTGTGTTGGTGTGTTTAACCCTGACAATAACAACGTAAGGTGAGCTGTACCAAATTTCTTCATTTTGTCATGAAGTCATTGAACTGGTTTCACATGACAGTGACCACCAATTCGTGGTAATGTCAGATCCTTTCAGTGAATAGCAGAACTGCCAGTGACCCCAGAGCTTTTCTAGGCTAAGCATACGAAGCAATCAAATAGGAAGCGCCTTGCTAAGGATCACACAATCACAAATGACAGACACGGGGAAATGCTCAATGAGTAAGTGCTAAATGAAGCTGGATTTGGTAGTGTACGCCTGTAATCCCAACCCTTGAGAAGCGGAGGCAGAGAGATAGGTAGTCCAAACCCAACTTGAACTATGTGAGACCTGTTCTTCAAAATCAACAAGCCGGGCAGTGGTGGTGCACGCCATTAATCCCAGCAGTCGAGGCAGAGGCAGGTGGATCTCTATGAGTTCAAGGCCAGCCTGGTCTATAGAGCTAGTTCCAGAACAGGCAGGGCTACACCAAGAAACCCTGACTCTAAACAATCAACAACAACAAAATATGCTAAATTACGGGAAGGAGCACAGAGTCTGATTCAGAAAAGCGTTCAAGCATTTCTTGTACACCAAGCTCTGTGGTAAAACCTTTATATCTGACATCATGCTTGGGAGCTGTCTCATTTTGAAAAGTATTCCTACTTCTCTTAAAGCCTCTAAGGGGCTAGAAGAGCCAGGAAGGAAGGAATGGACAGAGGGCAAAAGACCACATTCTGAGGCTCTGCCCTGCCACACCCTGCTGTATAAACCAAACCAACCTCCTTCTCTCAGTCTCCCTGTGACCCCAGTGTCCTTCCAGACAACCAGAATCTAATAGACCACAGAGCATGGTATGCGGGAGGATCAGCCGAGAAGCCAAACTGTAAGGAGATGTGTGGCTGCACAGACTGCTGGTGCTGGAGGACCAAGACACAAGTGTCCCAGGAGATGCTCCATCTCCAGTTCTCTATCCTCTGAAACAGTTTTCCAGAGAGGATTTAAACGAGATTTTAAAATGCTCAAGTCAGTTCATAATTCTCTCCTTTAATAAATATGAAAATGAGATTCATAACAGTAGCCAGATGGAGGGAGATGGGAAATCACTCCAGGGGATGATCAATGAACTCTATTTATAGAACAAAAGCTTTCTCAGACCCAGAGCCCATGCCCGCAGTCCCTGTTTCGGAATTCGCCTTTCCTCCGTTACGAAAGCTCTGTCTAGTGAGCATGGCAGGGCATGGTTATCTTCATCTAAAATCAACACTCTGAGGAGCAAGAAGACGAGCTTCCATTACCCAGCTAGTCAGCCATCCCAGGCCCATCTGCTCTCCTCTCCATCACCTGAAGCTGCTCTACACAGAGCAACATTCAGGTCCCTAGTGGGGCTTTCTCGGGTTCCCAGTGCGGAATGCTGCCTGTAAAATTATAGGAGTTTGGGGGAAACAGCGCATGTTAGTGGTGATGGACACAGTCCCAGGAGTCAGAGCCAGAGTCAAATCTTTCTCAGCTGTGTAACAGCCTCAGGCAACTATCAAAACCTCTTTGAGGCTCCTCTGCAAACCTGGGAAGACAATAAAACCTGCTTCATTAAGATGTTAGGAAGATGAATGGGATATTGTGCCCATTACCCAGTTCCAGGGCATAATACATTTTGTGGAAGGGCCGTCCTTTTTTACTTACTTTTGTGTGTGTGTGTGTGTGTGTGTGTGTG
>LOJH01007775.1:10063-31210 GCA_001685095.1 Ellobius talpinus
TGTGTGTGTGTGTGTGTGTGTGTGTGTGTGTGTGTGTGTGTGTGTGCCATAGCAAAATCCCAAGCTGGCAAATTAGCACATGATTAATAAAGTAGGGTGCATGATTCCTTTGAGTAAATTATAATATGCTTAATTATGAAAACCTCTTTCCAGAAATACAGCATGATTAACATTAATTGGTCTATTTAATTTATAATATTACATTAGAATATTATTTATCTTAGCTACTAAATTTTCATCACCCCCTTCCAATTTTGTCCCCAGCGTTGACCTGATGAATGCTTAATCTCAGATCCCGTAGCATCATTACTAAACCGGAATTTGCATAATAGCAGGTTCCTAGATGATTGGAATACATGACAGAAGTGCGACAACGTTGCAGTTGAGTCAAGAGTAGTGTTGGGAGAAGCAAGCTTGTGGAGGGGAATGCAGATGTGTGTTAAGAGAGACAAGGACTCTGTGGGACAGCTGGGACCATTTTCGATATCCGTTCTTCAAGTCTTCCTTATTAACTGTGTAATTTGTGGAAAAGTGGAGAGAGCTGTTTCCTCGGGGACTAGGCAAGACATCTGCTCTTCAGATGCCTTCTTGATGAAGTGAGGTACCAAGCCAGGGAAGGAGTCTCCCCTCTTAGCCTGTGACAAGCACTGTGACATGTGTATGAGAAGTCATCAGGGAGTGTGGCAATTTGCTGGAACAACTCATTTGCTTTGAAAGGAAGCTCTGGGAGACTGCTTTCTTCTGGAGGATGCTGGTGCCCTCAAGTGGATCTGAGGGCTGCAACTGGGCTGGGAAGCAGGAGAACGCAGACCTATTTTGAAGACAGATGAAGGAAGACAAATGTGAATAGGGTTTTCCTGGAGCCAGAGGCCTGTACGCAGCATGCTGGTGGGCAAAGGCGCCATTGGAAGTACACATGAATCAAGAAAACTCACCAGTTTCCATGACTTGTAGGATGGGGCTGACATACGTGGCTGATAGTTATTTATTTGTATTTGAAATGTTGGCAGTTTGCTGTACTCTAAGCAACGTCATACATATGGTTAATTCTCAACAAACACCAATTGCATGACTGCATGAATCCTAAATTTAAACACTTAGTTCTGGCTATATTATTAACCTAGTTGTTATTGCATTATCATATCCCTTTGACCAATGGTTCAGTCTCTGCACCCAGGCAGAGCTCAGCTACTTCATCTGAGACTTTATGCACAGCTTTATATGTAGTAAAATTTTGCATACAACTGATATGCCTCTGTTTATATCATCCTACTAGAGAATATGTAGAGTGAGTATTTTGGTTTGGTTAATAAAATACAAATTTGATTAAAAATTTTTTAGCTTGTCATTCTATATATTTTTAAAGTATAGCAAATGTATAATAAAATTGCCCATAAGTCTCTCTGCATATATACATATGTATTTGTTGAAAGTTATTAAATACATATACATATGTGCATATTTTTTAAAAGTTGGAAAATCCCAATGAAGACTATGTTTCTAAGCTCTCACTTAACAGGCAAAGATACTCTAAGAACATGAAGTTTTCCCCATAATAATATCCAGGAGTAGAAACAGAGATTAGAATTCGGTACTTGAGTCTCTCCTGTCCTCGGGCTCCATTCTCTCTGATACTTTACCTCAGCAGAGAAAAAAGTAAGCTACAAGAAAGCAAACTATTTTAACTATGAAAGGTGACCCGAAGAAAAATCATTTCAAGACCAAGTCGGTTGCAGCAAAATTCATTAGCCTCCTCCAGGATGAAAGCTAGTGTCTGGGTGACATTCCAAGGTTACTAATACTTGTCAGTCCAACGACTTGCAGACTGTACATGATGGGGAATCTTTGGGGTTTGGCATCAAAGGAGAAAGGATGTAAAAATGGCCCTGATGGATGTTCTGAGGTTGTTTGATCTAAATCCAGAGAAAATAGCAGCTATCACAGCTGATGGAGTACCCGCTATGACTGGGAAGATGAATAGGAGGGAGGAAAAAAAATTAAAGTCAAAAAAGCTTGTGCCAGACATTTTATCATATCTTTTTATTTTATTTTTTACAAACCAAGCTTGACAACTTGGAAATCCCTTTGTGCGGTTTATAAAATAATGAATTCTAAATGAAGGCCCAGATTCACCAACAGAGCAAGCAATTATGTAAACAATTTCTGTTCCCCAATATGGCTCCTTGTCATTGCATTTTCAAGTCAAATCACTTCCGTGAGGTGGAACAGTAATACATGTGATACATATCTTTGAAGTGCGGGCTTTCAGACATGGTGAGGTGCCAGCTTCCCAGCGTCCTAGTGACAATAAAGGTACCTAAGCTGTACTTCCACTTCTGATTTACACTCGGAGAAGAGTCAACTGAAAGACAAAAGTGCTGGGAGAGAATTTGCATTCTTGTAGCGTTTTCCCTGTGTTTAGTGGTTTGTATTCTCTGA
This sequence comes from Ellobius talpinus, assembly GCA_001685095.1. NCBI lineage: Eukaryota > Metazoa > Chordata > Mammalia > Rodentia > Cricetidae > Ellobius > Ellobius talpinus. Next base: position 12,503 of record LOJH01007775.1, read on the forward strand.
TAGCTTTACCATGATTAGGGCAGCCTTATCTTACATATGCACATACATACTCACATACACACGCACAGTCACACGCATGCACACACACACACACAGGCATAGGCCCTCACACATAATTCTTTCAAGTTAGCATGAGGTTGCTTCTACAAGGCTGCTTTAAAAGACTTTCCTTGTGTCTGTGCCATTTGGTTCGTCAGTTTACAATCTCCCAGAGAACAAGTACCCAGTGTATTATACCCTTTGTGTTCTCCCCACACAGTGAGTGTTCGATAAACGCTATTGACTGACTGACACATCGCCCCCCTTTTCCCTTTGTCTCTGACACCTCTGCTTTCTTTCAGAAGTGGTATTTTTTTTAAGTGGCAATAGTCCCCACTCTGGGCTTATCAAAAGCTCTTCTCAGCCTCTAACTTTTTCTTTATGTAAGTTTTTTCTAACAATGGACAAAAATACAGGTGGAAGGAAACTGATATTCTAGTGCCCCTTAACAATAAATCCTGCTTTTAATTGGAGCATGGTGAGGGTCTTGCAGAATGGAAGCTTTTACCCCAAGAACAATGAGAGCAGGAACATCACTGTTGAAGGAGCCATTAAAAAATAATAATGCCTCCTGCCTGCCCTTCCCACTCCAACAACTGAATCCAGGCCAGGATATTAATGGACAGCCCTGTTTTATTTTTCTTCTGTTATACAATGGGTCAGAGCCACTGTCTATATTCAGTGTCTCTGCTGTTCTCTCACAGAACTTAAATAACAGTTGGTTCTCCTTTTGAAGGAGACACCAAATCACAATTATTTTTTTAACCTTATCTTAGAAAAAGACTTGGTGGTTCAGTGACACCCAGAAATGTGGACTTTTCCGAAGATTAAAGTGTAGTCTCCATCAGGTCAAACATTGTTTGATCTTTCACAGGTAAGGCTACGTGCCCTGATGGCTGTTTGCTTTCTGTATTACAGCTATTATGGATTGTGTAGTTGTGCTGATGATGGCGAAGGCGAAATTGTTCTCACGTCACTTCCCTCCATCTGTGCCGGCCTCCTGTAAAAGGTTCTGGTGAGGAAAATCTCAACTTGATGTGGCACCTGCTCTTCACAGCAATTAAAGCTTTTGCGGCATTCTCTGCAGTGCTGCTTCTGCGTCCTATTTCTCTTCTGCTCTGCTCACAGTCCTTGTTTAATGCTGACCGGAACAAAAGAATATTCAGAAAAGGGCATACGTGAAAGTGCTGCGGATTGGTATATGACGAGGATGTTGATAGCGGTTCTCACTTTGTTCACTTGCTGCTAAGGTGTCTGCCTGGAGCAGATGCTGACTCCATATCTCTAACCACTGAGCTCCCTCCCCTATTCAGGTCTTACTGGCACCACCATCAAAAAATGATGACATTGAGATATGGTGGCTCACACCTGTAATACCAGCACTTGGGACACTGAGAGAAGAGGATCAGGGAGTTCAAGGCCAGCCTAAACTACATAGCAAAGTGAGACTCTCTCTCTCAAAAAATGAAAACAACCAGAATAAACCTAAAACAATGAGGACTGTGTATATTGGTTTGGGTAAGGCTCAACAAGGATTGTAGAGCAAAATGTGTATTTAGGAATCAGTCTCAGGAAGTCTCAGAAGATGGTGCCTTAGGCACCACTGCTCTGGTGCTCTTCATAGCTATGGAGGATGTGGGGAAGATGCTATAATTTCTGAATGGCACCCAGTGTCTCTTCCTCGGCTTGGAAACACAGCAAGTTATGAATGATGGTAGGAAGAAAGGGAAAAACTGCAAGAGGTGTTGGGGCCCCAGCTTGCTGTCCAGGTCACTTCCCCTGTGGAAAGTGTCTGTAGAGTGATGTTCCTGCCTACACCAGACTCAGGAGGAACAGCAGCTCAGGCAATGGACCATCCCATGGAGCCAGGACAGACATTGCCATGCGCAGTTGTGAAAGGGTCTTGGAATTAATTGTCCTTATGACTTTTTGAACCAAATAGAGGAAAGTGAATTAGTGGAGGCAAGAAAAGCAGCTGCACTCCTAAGGACCAGGAAGACCCAGTGTGCATACCAGGCCTTGATTTGGGAAGTGACCACATTTCACAGAAGAACGCCATGGTTCAAATACAGTGGATAACCAGCATCCAGACACATAGCTGGCAAGGAGGAGAGCTAGGATGAGCAGCCTGGTTGGAGCCTGCTCTTGTGACCACTGGACACTTGTCAAGGGGAAATATCACATACTGACATATATGCTGACCTTCGTACCCTGTCATTCTCTCCACACAGAGGAAGAAATGAAGGTGTGATGTCTTGGGACGAACATAGACTTTTTTTGATGAGGTTCTTGGGTTTTGGTGTCATCTCTGGGGGCCTATTCTCAGATATGCTCTTTATGGTGGCTTCTACAAGTCAAAGCATGATTTACTAAAGGAAGTGGGCCTAGAATAGTTCTTTAGACTATGGCAAGGATCCCATGCCAAAGTTATAAATCCTTCACTTTTTCATCTCCTCTTTCTACTGTTATCCCACTATATTAACATACATATCCATTTGCCTCATCAAAATGATTTGAGTAAAGATGCTGGAACCCGTCCTATTTCTCAGACAATGCATACAATCAACCCATCAGGGAAATCTAGCCAGTGAAATCCTCTAATATTCGTGTCTGGAAACTATACAAGATGTAATAATTATTCAGGTGAGGTTTTTTTTTTCCTCCCAGGAGGACAGGTAGTTATTTTGACAGCTAATTTCACTGTTACAGATAAAGTTTACACTGCCAATTAATGGGAATGCACTGGGTAATACTCATGAGCTCTGAGGGAATAATCTTGATGCCATTTCCAATTGTCCTTTATGAAAGCATATGGCCACATCCTCCACCCCATCACCAGGTCAATCCACACTTGCTCTTTAACATGGTGTGTTCTTCATGCACCAGTGCGATTTCAAAGCTCCTCGCATTTGTTTTCTCCCCCTGTGGTGCTGGAAAGTTGCTTAAGCCTCTGATTATTGCCTTGCCACAAGTTCTGATCACTCTTCTGGATGGTAGGCTTTCAGATGTCATCTTTAATTTGCGGTATTAATATTGAACTCCATCACCGTTCAGTGGTTTTACTGAAGTATTTACAAATAGACTAGCAAAGCGTCTGAGTGATGCATGGCAAACTGTCCGTTCCTAATTGGAACCGTAAAGTTTCCCACAGCATCTGGATGACATGGATATGATTTCTGGTTATAAAGCAGCCACGGAAGTTTGCTCTCAAAACAAATGAGATCTGCTTTTACAGCTCTGGATCGCCTCACCCATTCAGATCATTCATGACAAGCAGTGACAGTGCTCTGAGAACTTTCTTTCTTCCTTCCTTCCTTCCTTTTTTTCTTTTTGCAGTCTCACATACTTTTAAGAAAGATTAACTATCTCAAAGAGTTTTTACTGGGAACCACATTTAAAATTAATGAACTAATTAGTTAAGAAATGTATTACTTTATTATGGAAAGAGAAACCTTGCACCGTAATGATCCTGGGAAATGCACGAGGTGTCCTTTTATTTTATGACAGCAGAGGAAGGTGGACTTGTTAAGGAACATTTGGACGGCTGCTATTAATTATCTGTTTAAAGATCACCTCACTCTGTGAGAAAGATGGATTACCAGTCACTGTTTGTGAGTTTCCGAAGGATGAAAGAGAGTGAGAGAGAGAAAAGATAGGAAAGGGGCCATCTTCCAGCTGTGTGTTCGATGACCTTGTGCCCTGGTGTGTTTAAATTGCTTACTTCCTATAACTCTATAAACTTCTGTGTTTTCATTTGCTGGATTAGATTGAAGTGTCAACTATATTTGATGAATGGCATTGGTAATATATGTTCATGTTCGTCTTTGATCTTTCTGCTTTTATTTATATAGAGTCAGTATAATTTATTTCTCCTGAAAAAGCTTTCAGCAAAAAAACATTTTTTAAAGTACAAATACTTTTTAACAGGGCTCTGGGGTTTGTGATGATCAAATCACTCATTCTTCCTTCTTCTTTTCAAGCTTTTCCTAACCTTGCTTACTTTTTTAAGGGAAAAAACAAACAAACAAACAAACAAAAAACCTAGGGACCAAACAAAGAATACAGGGAAGCTCAGTGGTTGCACTCAAGCTGAGTGAACAGAGCATTGGAGGAAAGACGCCAGCTAGGTTTGTGTACATTAGTGAAATGAAATGAAGAATTGCATGATTATCTGGATAATTTAATTTTAAAATCCCAGTTGGAAGCTTTTCCTCTTCAGATGCTTTATTCTCTTACAGCAGCCCATCCATTCGACTGTGGACGTTTCCTTTTCTTCCTTTCTTAATTCCTTCCTTCCTCCCTCCCTCCCTCCCTCCCTCTCTCTCTCTTTCTTTCTTTCTTCTTTCATTTTTTGGTAGTTCTAGCTAAATAAAAGGATTTTATTTCTTTCTACGGGGCCATTTGGAAGGAAGCCCTGGTAATTTTGAGATTAAAATGGAATGCTTAATTATTCATACAACCAGTTACTTATTCTTGTTTGTTTGTTTACTTACACACAAAAAAATGTTATGTTTAGGTTAATTAGCCTTCAAAGTTGGTTTCAAAGATGTCTGTGATGTAATGGGAAGGAGGGAAGGAGACAGGGAGGGAGGGAGGGAGGAGAATTGAGGGACAGAGATTGCATGTCAGCCTATTTATAATAATATAAATGAAAACTATCCCCCCCCAGTAGTTGATATAAAATAGACCAATAAACACAAAGGGAAAGTTAGGCAAATGTCTTACCTGTCCTCTGTATCTTTCTTCTTGGCCACTTCAGTTCTTTTTTTTAAAATATTAGATCTTCATCGTTAACTCTGAGACATGTGCTAACTTCCAAGAGCTTCCCCTGCTGATTAGAATACAAGGGCTTTTATAGTTTTCTTAAATATGCTAAAGTGCCCATGTTAAATCAGTTTAGTCATGCAATAACATGCATGTAGCTCTTTCTGCTTTGCATATCCATTTGTCTCTGTGCCACAGTAATAAAAATCACTGTGGCCTACTGTCAGATGACAAAATCTCAGCACTTTTACTTATAGATCTTACTGACTTTTATTTGGGATCCATGAATATGGGTGGCCTCCTCTCTACAAAATAGACTGGCCATCCAACTGGGCAAGAGGAGAACGATGGGGTTTATACAACAGGAATCGGGAAACTGAGTGAGACTGAAAATTACGTGGATAATGAAAGACAGTTCTAGGCTACTTCCATATGCATATTATTTAAGTAGAGTCTTATTTTCTGGAAAAATAGATCTGTTTGGGGATCTATCTATTTCCTAAAATTTTAGTTTGGTTATGTGGCATTTAACATGAATGCTTTCATTTAGGTTTGGTCTGGTCTTTGGTGAATATTTTGGGAGTTCAGTACACAGTAGCCTCTCCAAAGTGAGAGTGATTCCCCAGAAATGGTCTACCTTGTTTATTGAGAAGGGGTCCTGCATTGGCCTGTAATTCACCTATTTGACTGGAATGACTGAGCAGTGACTCCAAGGGATGCTCCTTTCTCAAGCCTTCACAGGATTAAGATTACAGACATGTATTGTTACACACAGTTTAATTTATTTTTTATTTTGAAAATTAATTCTTTGAGACTTTCATATAGGCATACATATTTAACTCCCACTATCCCCATAATACTTCTAGGTTATGGGGACAATGATCTATTGTCCTACCAGTGTTCCCCAAATTCATGTCCATTTTTAAAAATAACATTTGAGCTCAATTTGGTCTACCTATATATGCTGGGGGGATAGTCACTGGGTCATGGTTGACCTACCAGGACACATACCATTAAAGAAACTGACTGTCCCTCACCCAGAAGCCATCATTTATTAGCAGGAACTCAGCTAGGGGTGTAGCTCTCCCAGACTCCATGCTTCAGTGTTGACTGCTTTTATCTGAGCAGGCAGCTACAGCAGATGTGAGTTCCTGAGTCTGTCTTGTGAAGAAGACACTGTCCGTCCCTGGTCTTCTCTGACCTCTGGTTTTTACCATCTTTTATGCTATCTTCCAATATGGTCCCTGAGCTTTGAGAGGGCAGGTATGCTACAGATGTATCATTTGTGGCCAAACGTTTACTTCGTGTCTGTACTTGGTCCAATTTTGAATTTCTGTACCAACTGCTGTGTACTGCACAGAGAAACTTCTCCGATGAGGTAGCTCTAAGAGTGGCATTAACCTACGGGTTTTAGAAGACAGTTTGTAAATTTTTTGGTAAATTAATAGTAGACTCGACCTTGGGGATAAAAGGCTACCCAACCATTGGTTCCTGGCTAGATTTCAGTACCAATCCTGCATTTTCTTCAGTGGAGGGGGGCTTAAACCCATTCAGAACAGGCTTGGTTACCTCCATAACATTGGTGCCACTATTGCACACAAGGGCGTATCTCACAATGTTAGAATGTTGGTCATTGATGTAGCTCACAGTCAGCAGTCGTCTTAAAAAGTAAACACAGGGATTTGTATGATTCTATGAATAAAAGGGGATGATGTGCATATCTTGGAAGATTTTGGAGATTGTTTTTCTGACACCAAAGAGTCAAATAATAATGAAAACATAAGAGTAGCAAATTACAGTACTGCATGACTGACCACTAGATAAAACGCAATTTCATGAATTTAAAAAATTAGAAATATGTCAAATTTCCTTCTCAAATACACGAAGATACAATGAAAGATGTGTTTACCTATTTTAATTCAATAGTCTCCAAATTGTGTGATCAAATTGTAAAATGAATTAAAGTCTATGTTTGCTTATTTGTGTGTAGCCAGTTATTATTTCTATTCTTTTGAGAAAAAAGTTATGCTAATAAAGGGCTAACATAAAGTTCATTCTAAACAAGTAATATATAAGTGCATAAATATGTCAGTGCACAAGCTATCATTTGAAAGGACTTGGAACTATAAATATATGGAAATGTTTGTGTCTTTGACTGTGGAATGAATATTTTATGTGTTGACCCTAAGACATCTAATAGTATCTCATATTTAACAAAATCTGAACAGAACTCTTCAGATTTTATCATCCCACACAATAGTGCTAACTACTTCTACCATAGGTTTTCTTTTTAATGTTTTGGGGAAGATTTTCAGTTGTTTAATTCAAAAAGTAAATCTTCCTTGGCTCGCTGTATTTCTCAGATGCCACATCCAATATTTCAGCAAATCAATTCTGTCTTCCCTCAAGTTATGGTCAGCTGTGGCCCAAACTGACTGCTTCTCATCATCTTATTCCTCCCTCACTGTCCTGAGTTACCATAGTGTAACTCATATCCCTACATCTATTTACGCCTACAAAGTCTCTTCTGAACAGAAGCACCAGAGGGACTCTTCAAAAGCATAAGCTGGAGCTGAAAAACTCTCCAATGGCTTCTTTGTCCCTTATCATAAAATCCAAAAGCTTTCAGATGCTTTGGATTTTACCACTTGCTTCCTGAACACCACGTACTCCTCTCCCCTAGGCTCGTTCTGCTTCCGTTATCTTGAAGTTTTGATGTTTTCCCTTTCTTAGAATATATTTTCAGGCATCCTCATACTTTACCCCAGTGTCATTTCGATGTATTTGCTCAAAAACCAATTTAACAGTGAAGACTTTCCCAAACATGCTGTGTATCACACTTCCTGTACTCCCCATATATCATTTTATAGTGAAGATTATTATAAATTTGCATATGAAGACACATATACACTTGATATACATTTTAATATAAAATGCTACATATTGATATATAACAATTCTATTGTAGATACTATGTATATGCATATATACATTGACATATATACATATATTGTCAATGTTTTTTGTAGGTACATATGTATATACACAAATATAAACTGTTTTTTGTACTAGAATCTCAGTTCTGTGAGGTCAGATATTTGAATATTCATCTTATTACTGAATACAAGTGCCTAAATAGTATCTGGCACATAGTAGACCCTTAGTGAATCATTTTTCAATTACATACATACATACGTAAATATACATCAGTACAAACCAAAAGATACATCAGTAAACCACCAAATAACATAACATAGATTTTTTTTCCTTTTTGAGGCACCTCATAAATGAGGCTGTACTGTCACTTTTTATTAAACTAAATACTATGAAATTTCTGATAGTCTAGTGGTGTGTGTATGTTGTATTTTCATGTGTGTATGTCTATGTGTCTTAGGTAGGGTTACTATTGCTGTGATAAAACACCATGATCAAAAGCAACTTGTGGAGGAAAGGGTTTATTTTGCTCACATTTCCAGGTAATAGTCCATTATTGAATGAGATTATGGTAGGAACTGCATAGAGATCTGGAGGCACACTGTTAGCTCATGGCATGCTTAGCCTTTTTTTTATAGCACCCAGTTTGGGATGGCACCATCCACATCAATTGTGCCCTCCCACATAAATTCTCCATCAAGAATATGTACCACAGGTTTGCCCACAGGCCAATCTGGTGGGTGTGTGGGAACATTTTCTTCTTAGCTGAGGCTCCCTCTTCCATGATGACTCTTGTTTGTGTCGAGGTGGCATAAAGACTAGCCAGGGCACCCTGTGTGTGTGGAGGCAGAGAGGAGGGTGTTGGTTGCCCTGCTCTACCACTTTGCCTTGCTCCCTTGCAGCAGGGCCTCACACTGAACTAGAATGGCAGCTAAGAAAACACAGTAATCTGCCTTAATCTGTTGACACCTCCCAGTGTTGGAATCCTATGCATTTACAGACACATCCAACTTTTAATGTGTGTGCTGGGGATTCAAATACAGGTTTTAGGCTTGCACATCAAGTGATTTTACACACACAGCCCTCATATTCTGTTTTGCTGGCTACAGAAGTGGCTATGTAATATAGCTTGACTTGTATCTCATCTGTATTAGGCTGTTCTTAATTTTTGCTTCCATTGTCTTCTCACATCTTAGCATCTATTCCTTAAGAAGTGACGTGACCTATGCATTTCTGATCTCCTCTCCTAATACTGTAGTTAGAGTCCATGTAAGAAAGATTCTCCCCATCTCAGCTACTCCTGATCAGCAAGTGCAAAGACACTGGGAGGGAAATATGTGTGAACGGTAGAAACATGGGACAACGTGAGCACTTACCTCTCTCATTAGTCTCCCTTGGATGTCTGTGAGTCTAGACTGGCCAAAGTATGTTGGTGACCATAAATAATTTTTCTGATATTTCCATGTGCTTGCTTGTGATGGGCAACAACAAATACGGCAGAGTAATTTTAAACAGAATAATCATGAGCAAGGAAGGATAAATTAAAATATTAAAGGTTCATGTGAGCATTTTCTGAAATCGGATTCTGTGGTTTGATGGAAAATTAGAATATGGCCATTGGAGAAGGATGTGGCCATGGGGTAACTGAAAAACTAGAAAGCGGGAGTTACCCAGGAGCTCAGGCACTTGAGAGAAGGTTACATTTAGTCTCTGGGTGGATGGATCATCCAGAAAGTTTAGTCTGGTTCTTCGTAGCTTGTAAGGGTGGAAGTGGGACAGAAGGGACATAAAGGAAGGAAGCAGGAGTTCACAAGGAGGGTCACCTATTTCCCTGCCCTTGGAGAGGAATTCTAGTCCCTGAGCCCAGCCAGGAGCTACTTCAGGTACGGGGCATAGACTGTCTGCTCAGATCCTCTTGACACGTGCACCAATTACTCCTAAACTGTGGGCTTTATTTTCCTGTTGGAAACAGTATTTTCTGTTTTTTTTAAATATGCCAATTAAATATTGTCACCCTATAAATTTATGTTGAACAAAATTCCTCAATGCTGAGAAAGAGAACCTAGCGGGAGGTGTTTGGGTCATGAAGGTAGAGCACTTATCAATTGACGCCATGCCTTTCTTGCTTGAGTTCTCACTGTCATAGGACCTGATTAGCTATAATGAGAATGGGTTATTTATTACAAACATAGTTTACTCCTCATCTTGTCTCTCATGTCTCCTCTTGCTCTTTCATGTCCTTCTTTGAGTTAAAGCAGCATGAGACATTCACCAACGCAGTTGTCAAATGCAGAACTATTAACAATAATGAACTCTGATATAAACTACCCCACCTTGGCATTTTCTTCCATTAACAGAAAGCGGACTAAGACCCACATGGAAGCTCTAATACCAAGGTCTGTCCCAGCACTGTACTTGCATAGAATGGGCCCACTCTTTCTGCTTTCTGGATCTTAAAGCGGCATGTCAGGTAGCAATCTGCTACAACAAGATGGGAAGGCAATGGCTTCCCCTGCTGCTAATGCAGGCCATCTTTTCTTGACTAATGGGTCACTGGACACAGGCAGACACAAATTCACATGCAGATGAATCTTTATATTTTGTTTTGCTTGATATTTGAAACTTTTTAGGCAAGGCTCACAAACCGCAGAAGAATTTCTACATAGCCTCTCTGCCCAGCTTTCTCTAATAATAGCCTGTTACATAATCATAATGTATTATTAAAATCCGGGAACTGACAGTGCTATACTCCTATTAGCAGACAGAGGGACCTTAGTATATAATGACCTTGGAAGGGCTTCCATCTTCAATTGCATCTGCTTTTGCGATACAAAGTCATTCTGAGCACCAGCCTTCCTTTTACGTTCTCCTCTGTCTTACTGATGAGCTATGATCATTAAGACCTGGATGGTTGGATAATGTGAACGGCCAAGTGAGCTTTAATCTGGCCATGCCTCCCAGTTTCACTTCTCCTCTGGCGTTCACATTTGCTTGGACCGTGGGTCTTTGCTGATCTCTGGGATACGTGACTGTCCATTCAATTCATGTTATCACAGTGCCAGTTCCCAGTTCCTGGACACATGTAGGACCCACCACAGTCGCAGCCTTTTGTCTCCAGATTGCCGTGAGAGGATGGGCTGTGTTCTAGCTGACGAGCTTCCATCTCTTTAAATCAGTCCCAGCTATTTCTAGAACACCACGTGGCTTCTTCATTTCCCCTCTCCCGCCGTCCATCCCGGACTTTATTATTGCCGTCCACACAGCCTAAAAATTGATTTTCCATGTGACTTGACTATAGATGGAGATGGGTGATGAAAGTGCTTTTGGCATGGTACAAGCACTAGTGAGAAAATTATTCTGTCTTTCTTACCTATGTTTTAAAATTTCAACCATAGGAATTCAAAGTCTCCCCTGCATCATCTTGAAAAATCTCTTTCAGGACTATGTGAAGATTAATTAAAAATGCATAGGGACACCTCAATGGCAATAGAGTGACTAGTAGTCTTCTCTTGTGATAGATCTAACATCTTGTTAACCCAGGGTATAGCTGTAGGTTGATAGAGTCATCCTGGTTATACCTAAAGGGCTCATCCATAGCGCGATTTCTAATTGGTTTTAATAATAAAAACCTGGAGTCAGATAAAACGAGGTGAAAGCTGAAATTCAGAAAAGCAGAGGAGCCAGCCACCAGTTCTTACCTCTACAAAATCCTCAGCCGGAATGGGATATCCTGTCTCTACAAGTCCTCAGACTGAATGCTGTCTCTAGGAAATGTCAGACTGAATCCTGAGCTCCTGTCTTCTTCAACCTTATCATTCACCCAGCCATATCCCTCCTGTCTCCACCTCCCTAGTGATGGGATTAAAGGTGAGTCACCACCACTTGGCTCTGTTTCTCTTTTAGACTGATTCAATCTCGTTAGCCCAGAGTTGCCTTGAACTCACAGAGATCCTTCTGCTTCTGTCTTCGGAGTGCTAGAATTAAAGGTGTGTGCCACCCCTGCCTTGCCTCTATGATGAACTAGTGTGGCTAGCTCTGCACTCTGATCTTCGGGCAAGCTTTGTTAAAGCACAAACAGAATATCACCACACTTAACCAAAAGTAAGACTTCCACAATGGTATGGGTCCCTATTAACTGCAGTTTCATAAGTTGATGTTACTATGTACTAAGGGTACTAAGGTTTCGGTTGTCCTTGTATGTCCCCATCTCATTGCTATCCAGATAAGTTTTGTTGGCATGATGCTTACGAGTTTTCTTTATCTGACAAAATTTTGGTGACAATGGAAAAGACAAATGCATGAAGATGTTTCTTGGCCAGCTAAAGGAGGAGGGTAAACTGACTTGTCCTCCAGGAGACCCACTATGACCCTATCAACCCCTGCAGCAACTAGAGCAGAAGTTGTAGGTAGACCCCCAAGCCCCACCCACTGATATCATCTTCAGAGACTAAAATATTTAGCAGGAACGAAGTTTCAAAATGCTATTGTTGGGAATTTGCCGCATGCAACTAGGGGGCTGTGTAAATGACCTCTCTTATCAGTTGGAAGAAAACCAATTTCTGCAAGCAAGGATAACCTGGGAGAATTGAGGTCTTGTGCATTCATTTCTCAGCTAGAGCAAAGCATATACGGGTCTCTCACAGTTTGCTAAAGGATATTCATAGGAAAAAGTATGGAAACTACATGGAAAATTAAAGTATAACCTGGTGGTCATATAAATAATTAGGATTCTAGATTATGATATTTGGGGAAAGATGTAAAAGGAAAAACTTGATATTTATTGGGGTTATTTCCAGTCCTAGAATCTCCATGTCAATAACTATACTTCTTTTGGCTTCACTTGTGAGTGTATATGTGTTTGTGCATGCATGTATACGTACAAGTGTGTGTGTGCTTGTGTGTGTGTGTGTGTGCGCGCGCGCTCGCGTGCACACCCGCATGCCTGCTTTTCTGCAATGAGCTCTATTTGCTGTAAAAAGGAGTTTCTTTGATGAGGGGTCGTAGCTATCCTTAGCTGTGGATGTAAGGCTGTTTAGAATGTCATAAGGAATTATGATGCTCTAGCAAAGTGGTGGGTGCAGACGCTTCTCTAAGATCTATGCCTCCGTTAGCCCTGGAAAACTGACTAGGTTTTTAGTACCTAGCAGGATCCTTTCCTGTTGAGTGAGTGTTGCTTCTCACGAATACGTAATGTGACTTCTTACACCTTTACCTCATCAGTTGTCACAGGTATTGCAGCAAGGCAGAACTGGTGAATTGCTTCCTTCCCTTGGCAGATTTTACAGGATTTTCTGGAACCATTGAAGCTAGACGGCAAGAATGAGGCTTTTACGCCAGATCCACCTTGAGTCACTGTTTGGTATCTTCAGTAATAGGGGACTTATCATCAATCGCTGAGAGACAACCAGTGATAATCTATATTGTTTGGGAAGTCACTTGAACTACCTTGACCAACCCTTCATATGAAAGTTTCTTGTACTGGCTGGGTTTTTTCTTTTCTTTCTTCTTTTTTTTTTGTTAATCTATGATTATTGTGGGAAGCATTGACAGCAGAAATGGCTTAACTTCTGTGTGTGTGTACACACACTTATACTATGGTTGTTTTGTGTGTGTGTGTGTGTGTGGTTTTTCAAGACAGGGTTTCTCCGTGTAGCCCTGTCTGTTCTCAAACTCCCTCTGTAGACCAGGCTGGCTGTGAACTCAGAGATCCACCTGCTTCTGCCCACTGAGTGCTGGGATTAAAGGTGTGTGCTACTACTGTCCTGCCATATTGTGTATAATCTTAGGTAAATATAAAATAATATGATTCCTTGAGGCTTTTTCAAATAACCTTGATCTTACTTATTCCTCCTCCCCCTTCTTCTGTGTTGACTTCCCTCCTTCCTCCCAAGTTGGAGGCCTCCTGTCCATTGTTCCATTTGCCATTTCCTATCACCTGTATCTTGTTATTACCTTCCCAAGCCTCACTACTGACGATGGTACCTTTATACTTTCCTGCTTTCAGTTATTACACTGCATTTTATACTCACACCTGAATGTTGAGAGCTGGTAAGCCCAGATGACAGAGAATATATGTCATTTGTCTCTCTGGGTTTGGGTTATCTTACTCAATATAATCTTTTTTAGGTGCATAAATTTACCTGGAAATTTTATTTTTCTTTTCAGCTAAATAATATTTCATAGTGTATATGTACCACATTTTCATTATCCATTCATCTGTTGAAGGACATTTAGGTTGTTTCTTTTTCCTGGCTCTTGTGAATAGGGTAGTTGTAAACATTGCTGAGTAAGAAACTGGACACAGAGCAGAGATCAACAGACATGGGAAGCCCAGGCACATGGATACATCTGCATCATAGTGCCTGCACTTATGTGGCTTCTCAGGTAACATTGCTGCATATATAATAACACATCTGCACACATAAGATTGAAACAATGGCAATACCCGTAGAGATGTTAACATGGAAGGGGAAAAATTCGTTGGGGCTCTACCCATGGACACAGAGACAACAAAAACAGACGGGCAAGTTGTATTTATATGTTTGCATACACACAGAGACACATACGTGAGTCATACAGCATGGAGAAACCAAGCTTGTATCAATATGGAAGCTTTATCATTGCTAGCTGCTGGAAGGTATTATGTACATTACCGTTGAAGAAAAGTAACCATTAGTTTCATCTAACTATGAACACTGCAATAATAGTCAGCCTGGCAAGATGTGCTCACCTGTGCAACAGTGGTAAAAATATGAGAGTAGCCATCACCTTCCGATTGGATTTAAGACCCATTCCACGATGCCTGACCCCATTAGCAGGACCAAGAACCAGAGACTAGGTAGGTCAGAGGCCCTAGGGGATAACTTTCTACCATTAATGTGCTAAATGAGTATAGTACTAAACTAACACTTATTATTCTTCTAGGTTAGTGCATCACTCAGTCTTCATTAGCGAAGCTTCTTTTGCAGGAGGTACCAATTAACACAGATACCCACAACTGATCAACGTGCAGACTAGAAACAGCAAGGTGATGAGTCCTAAATTGAACATCTAGATCATACTCCTTCCTATCAAGGCCCAGGAATCATCCAAAAAGAGGCAAAGGAAAGATTATCTGACCCGAAGGCAATGGGAAACTACAGTGAAACTTTTTTCTACAAACAACAGGGCAGCTGCACATTGTGGACTCACAGTACTGTGAGTAGATGCCCAAGATCTGTGCAAAATTAGGTCAGACAAAAATCCCTGTATGGGATGGGGCTGGGCACAAAGTTCCACCCCTAACTGAGGAGGTATTGGCAATTGATAGCTCCTGGGAGAGAATGAGAAAGTTTTCTTCTGGAATGCAGGCCCTAAGAGGCTACCTGTAGGAGACAGCCATGAAAAGCTAAACAGAAACAGACCACCCAAAGGAAGTTCTTTACTTCCAACCATTATCACCTGCCAGAGTAGGACTCAGCCATCAGTAAGTTTAATGGAGGCCTGAGTCTCAGTAGTTTACCCTGAAGTGATACCTGTTTGCAGGAAGAAACATAAACTGAGATTAACCGAGCACCACCCAAGAACAGACCATCCAAAGGAAATGCATAATGTTCCAACTGTTGTAGATAGGATCACCTGCCAGCACACTCACTAGGACACCCCTAGACAAATGTCAGCCAATCAGGGGTCCTGAACCNCTCAGCCATCAGTAAGTTTAATGGAGGCCTGAGTCTCAGTAGTTTACCCTGAAGTGATACCTGTTTGCAGGAAGAAACATAAACTGAGATTAACCGAGCACCACCCAAGAACAGACCATCCAAAGGAAATGCATAATGTTCCAACTGTTGTAGATAGGATCACCTGCCAGCACACTCACTAGGACACCCCTAGACAAATGTCAGCCAATCAGGGGTCCTGAACCTTAGAAATCCCTCATCTTCACCTTTATTACTATAAAAACTCAACTCTGAGCGCGGGGCTCTCCGATTATTCCAATATGTTGGACATGCGGAGATACCGAATTTGCAAACTTGTATGAAATAAAGGCTCTTGACTTTTACATACGGAACTTGGTCTCCCTGTTGGTTTTCGGGGGACTTCACGGATCTGGGCATAACAGTACTATGTTCCAAGAGATGGCCTTTCATGGCAGCATCAAGGGGACTGAGTGGGTTTAACAAAAGAAAAATAACACATGAAGTCGGGATGCAAAAGTAGTGGGGGGAGGATAAGATAGAGGTTGAAGGGGAGGTGCATTTTATCAAAACCCATTGTTTTGCATGTATAAAATCCTAAAATAATTTTTTAAAAAGTAGGACAAAAAACAAGACCTGGATTTAGTATAAAAAAGTAAATAACAGCAAAAAGAATGAGTCCCCCAAACAAGCATAAGACCCCAAGCCACCACAAAAAGACACATTCCACAAAAGCAAAGTCATCCCCAAGGCAATTCAGGAAGAATTCTTTTTAAGGAAAAAAGATATAATAGAAACATTTCATCTTTTATACTGTTGAGACAATTACCTATTAAAGGTTCTAGTTTGATTTTTGTTGACAACAGATAATTCATTTGTAGCTATTTTATAAAATTATATTATTATAATATATGGGATAACTCTCGGGCTTGCAATATACTCCTGAAGTCTTGTTCACAGCAGAATTTTCCTTCATATGCTCCAGTTTTAGAAAATAATACAAAGAGATATTTCAGACTATTTTGGGCCGATTGTCCAAAACAATTTAGAGTTAGGGTTAAGTGCATTTAGCATGCAAAACAAAGCGCTCTACGCGAAGCAATCGCCCAGTATAAAAGGAGGGCTGCAAAAGTCTGCTTGTTGTGTTTGAGCTACAGACATGTATAACACAGTTATTTCAAATAATTTTAATGACTGAGGTGAGTTAATCTGAAAAAAAAGGAGAAAAGCAATTTGCAAAAAGCGAAGCCTCCGCTGAGTATCACACAGAGGGACAGGAGAGCAAACAGGAAGGAAAGGGAAAGTGTTCAGGAGGCAATTACTCCGTCTCCCGGGGTTCTGTGAATGATCTAGCAGTAGGTGTCCTGCCAGTGGCAAGGGGCCACCTCCATGAATAGGACCCAAGGGAAGTAATCAGAGATAAGAATAACCAGAGGCAAAAGATACAGAACAGGGAGACCGAGGACAGCGTTTATAGTCTGAACTTCAAAGGCGTCACACAATAAGAAAGTAAGCGAAAGCTGAGAATTAAATGAAGAGCCTGCCCCAAAAATTTACAAAATTGCGAGATGGTGGAATATAAACTCACTGAAGGAGGCAGGAAAGGCGTGGGTGAGGACACACTAACGGGGTACAAAAAGACAGTATCTTCATCTGTAGCAGAAAGGACTGGTGAACTTCCTGTGCAAACACGTAGATAGGAAAGGTGAATGGGGGTTTCCTGAGAAGGTCATGGACAACTTGTGAAAGCTGATTCTGTCCTTCCATAATTTAAGTTACACGGGTCAAACTCTGATTGTCAGGGTTGGTGGCAAACATCTCTACCTGCTGACCCCTCTCCCTGGCCTCAGCCACAGTCTCTCAAGCGCTAGGATCACAAATGCGCACCTCCATACACTCCAAGCTTGAAATACTTGAAATACATCTGAAGTAGCTCTACCACCCCAGATCTCTCTCAAAATATTTGTTTATGTTTGTGAACATGTCTCTGAGGCAAATGTTCTCTCTGGGAGGGAGATTGTTTGTTCATTTGCGGTAATGGTGTTTGAATGGAAGGCTTCATGAGTACATGGTGAGCAAGCATGATGCAGATGATCTATATCCGCTGCTGTTTATCTCGAAGGGCTGAACTCATGATCCCCTTGTCTAAATCTCCCAAGTAGTTGAAGGTAGGCCTGGACCATCAGCTTGAATACCTGCCAAATGTTGGATGACAGAGCTGTATGTTCAACATTATCACTTTCATGTCATCTCTTAAAATTTCTGTGTCCTAATTTTCTCATCCGAAGAAAGAAGGTCACAACAGTGGCCATGCGTGTCACCTGCTCTTATTATTGAAGGGGTGATGAGGCTGTGGTGTTGTGCTGTGCTGTGCGACCGTGCATATCACACTGACGTTGGTTTTGCCGGCACTAGTGTTTGTACTATTGCTTGTCACTAATGGCCACACTGTTTGTATGTCTCAGTGAAACAGCATAGCAAGGGAAAAGATTTTGTTAAAAATCAGTATAATATGTTTTTGCTGTCAAAATATCATAACAAAAGAAAATGATGAGCTCAATTTTCCTGCAGCTTTTTAAAAATTAAATGTTGTATTTCAATAATAATCATATCAAAAAGAGGAACTATGAGCATTAAAATGAAATCAACCCAATGTAATTAGTGTGACTTACCAAAATACCAGCAAATAAGAGTATATATGCTTTATTATTTAAAAAAATAAAACAGGTGTTTAAATGAGATAAAAATGCTTTTTGAATTAACAGAGAATATGAATTGAATTATACTTTTTAAATATGGAAACAACAGACTCTAATTGTTTTTCCATATGTACCAGGTTAATATTTTATTTTAAAAAATTCAAGAAGAAATAATCAATGTGATGAATACATTTGTATGCAACTCTATCCTCTCCCAATGGAATTTTGGTCCTGACAATAAAAGAGAACTTAAATATCAATCTGGTGTTGAATATTAGTGGGAAATGCTAACCAAAGTGAAAAAGAAGTAGATTCTTCCAGGGTTTTTAGCTTAGCAGAGAAAGTTCTGCATAGATTTTGGATCTTGAAAGGGAACATAAAGATGAAGCAAGGTTCTGGAAGGTGACTGGCTTGAGACACAGGAGGGAATTCAACAGCAGACAGGGTAACAGCATACAGGCCTGAACACAGCTAGTTCATGCACAAGATGTTAGGACTTGCAAAAGGTCATCACGTCGTCCCCCTCCCCCTCCTCCCTCCAGCTCTTCACAGATACTCTCCTCAGAACCCTCCCTTGCCCCCTCTCAAATAGACAA